>JAVQIZ010166732.1:0-12497 GCA_036023535.2 Galaxias brevipinnis
CCCCCCCCCCCCCCCCCCCCCCCCCCCAGGTCGCCGACAGGGTGGCTGGGGACAGGGAGAGAGACTGGCCTTATCGGGACGTCTCAGCTCTTTGAAGGAGGCTCAAACAGACACACACACACACACACACACACACACACACTCTCACACACCAGGGGCAGGTATTGTTTTCCAAAAGCAGCCGCCTGTGAAATGTCCAAACAAGGTGTGCAATGAATGATGCATGAGCGAAATTAGACCTTCCCAGTCCTCGAAAAAATATTTAAGCCTAGTTAGAATGGAAATAAACTCCCTGTCTCACACACACATAACGAACACACACACACACACTCACACACACACTCAGACCAACACACACACACACAAAGGAGTTTGGATTTGAACACGGCCTTAGTGGAGGTCCTATTGGCTGCCCATGTGTTTTGGAACCCAGTCTATCACTCACTAGGGATGTGTGGGATTGGTATGTCTTTGTGTGTGTGTGTGTGTGTGTGTGTGTGTGTGTGTGTGATGGGATTGCTTGGCAGAGACAAGCCTTTATCACTATAACATGTTTCAGACTTTATACTCAGTTTAACATTTGAAATGTTGGAAAGATATTAGGGGGAACTTTTAATGGTTTTACCTTAAAAAACTAGCTTTTACGTTTTAACATTTTATTTATCGAATGTTTTCTTTTAGTTTCCAAAATATATACATTTGGAATAAGAGAAAGAAAGAGGGCATTAGAAGGACATTTTTGGTAAATGTTTTAAAATGTATTAAATTAAATTAAATGTATTTGCAATTTTAATGGACATAAAGAGTGATTAATTTAGGCCATGATTTTACATGTGATGAAAGATGCATGGAGTGAAAGGACAAGTAGCTCATTCGGTTGCTTTTGACATTGAAATAGGTTGACATTGGGTCTGTCATTTTTGGTATCCAAACCTACATTGATACGATTCAGAGTTGTAGCCTATGTCCATTCTTGAATATATTTCTATGTTCCTAATCACAAACTTCATTAATTAAACCCTGAAACAATGTATTTCACAGGTTTGCTTGAGAAAGCTTAATTTAGTAAACGTTCACTGTCCTATGCAGTTCTTAACGTCCTGCTCTAAGTTGTTTTTCAATTGTGCATTTCAGAGGTCAGAAAGCATGGAGCTGAACGCTGTAGAATACTTTGTTTAAAACCTGATAATATTACAATGCTAGATGCTGTGTAAACAAATGTAGAAGCTAATTTCACAGAAAAGAGACTCTAGTGTTGGATAAACAATCTGGCAAACGATATTAAGTTGAAACGAACCTCAGATCAGAGAGCATGAGATTTCTAATTAACAGGCTAATTGGAATTAAACCAAAACGTCACAAATAATGAAGCGTTTGAGACACAAGAGACGCTTCATTGGAGAGGGGTATAAAAAGAACCTCTGAGCAATTAAGTGTTAACCCCTAGTGCCCTTACCCAGTTTGCTGTACAGGCATTCTACTGCCCTTACCCAGTTTGCTGTACAGGCATTCTACTGCCCTTACCCAGTTAGCTGTACAGGCATTCTACTGCCCTTACCCAGTTAGCTGTACAGGCATTCTACTGCCCTTACCCAGTTAGCTGTACAGGCTTAGGGCCTTATACTACTGACCTTACACATTAGGGCCTTACATGTATAGGGCTTTAGGCTAAATCTATCTACTAGTGTTTCTACCCAGCTAGCTGTAAACACTTTGTGTAACTGTTTCTACAAAGCTAGCTGTACATCATAAGTAATATTGCCATTAGCCAGCTAGTTGTACAGGCTAACTACTACTCCTCTTGGCCAGCTAGTTGTACAGGTTAACCCCATTCAATTATTGTGTTAGCTTGGTCTCGACTGTGGTGGTGTATTAGAGGAGGCATCACTAGTTGTGCTGTTTTTGTTCATTGTGGTGTTGTATTGGCAATGCTTACATGGTTCTTGTTATGCCTGGGCAGCGTGGATGTGAGGATTGGGTTCTGAAGGCAATAGAGCAGTGGTGTGGAAATACCCGTGGATTGCGTTGGGCTTGTAGAAAAGTGCAAAGTTAAACGCCACACCAAAGGGTTATGACAGTAGGCTGTGGTGGTAGCTAACACTAACAGCAGCAGTGTGTTAGTGTTAGCAGGTGGTTCGATGGAAGGTTCTCCCAGCTTATCATTGTGTTGGTGGTTTGATATAGTGTGGTGACCCAAGCGTAGTTGTAGCATATAGCAGTGTGTTGGTGGTTTGATATAGTGTGACCAAGCGTAGTTGTAGCATATAACAGTGTTGGTGGTTTGATATAGCGAGGCGACCTAGCGTAGTTGTAGCTAATAGCAGTGTGTTGGTGGTTTGATATAGCGAGGCAACCTAGCGTAGTTGTAGCTAATAGCAGTGTGTTGGTGGTTTGATATAGCGAGGCGACCTAGCGTAGTTGTAGCATATAACAGTGTTGGTGGTTTGATATAGTGTGACCTAGCGTAGTTGTAGCATATAACAGTGTTGGTGGTTTGATATAGCGAGGCGACCTAGCGTAGTTGTAGCTAATAGCAGTGTGTTGGTGGTCTGATAGTGCAGGCCTCATTAGCGCTATCAGACGACCTTGTCCCACTAACAAGCTGGAAGTGGAAGGCTGACAGGACGGTTCAGCCGCCCACCGGCCCAGAGAGGATGTGACAGCTTCAGTCGGGGCGCTGGGCAGAGAGCGGCGGAGGATTTATGGGGGCTCCTCCGCCGCCGCTGCTGCAGCTCTCTTAACCAGATTAGCTGCCCGGTCGTTAACGGGGGAAAGTAGGCCAGATGTCTCAGTGACTGGTACCTCCCATACACACAGCAGGCCAGACTGGGACCCCCGAAAACAGGATTAGCACCGGGGGGACCCTGCTCTTTCTGTGTGTGTTTGTGTGTGTGTGTGTGTGTGTGTGTGTGTGTGTGTGTGTGTGTGTGTGTGTGTGACAGAGAGAGAGCGCGCTGGTCTGGGCAGGGTGGCCTGTAGGAGAGAGAGAGGTGGGATGGAGGGATGAGGGTTGGTGGTGGCAGCACCATAATGACAGTATAGACAAAATAAAGAGTAAATATGTAAATAACAATGATATGATGTTAAAAATCAGGAGTTCCTGTTTCGCTAAATTAAAGGGATCATCATTGAGACTTAAAGTTGCACCATAATCACTGCTGTGATTGTGTTCTTCCTCTGGACGTATTTTTATATATTCATATAATAAACGTTTGTACAATTTATTTTATTAAAATGTAAGATTGTATAATTTAATTAAGGTTAGTTATGTGTCAGTAGATGTTTTTGTTATTTATAACAAACATTAACCATAAAACAAGATTTGTAAAGATGTGGGGTAGCAGTAAACCAAAAATAACTAGATGACACATATTAAACTGTTTTTAAGATTTTTAATATCAACCTACAAGAAAATAATGTATTTAATCTGCTTTTTCTCTAGATTCTTTGAATTCAATTTCCGGGTCGGGGATTAAGCCTTGTTTTTTTACTTTTTATTATTTCAATCTCTCTTCATTCCCGAATGCGATCCATTTATAACATGTACAGGATTAATATGATCCCGTATGGAGTTAGTCTGTTGGTTGGAAGAGGGGAATGCTCTGGAGATGATTTCTTTGGTGATTTAGGCTTGTGTATAATATATCTTCAGTTGGCTGCTATGGAAGTTTATGGAGCGTTGTAGTAAATCTGTATATGTCGGCTATGGTGGTGTAGGTAGCCTGGATTTCCACTATATCTTCATCTGGCTGTAATGGTGGTTTAGGTATCCTTGATTTGTAGTATATCTGTAGTTGCCTGTTACGTAGGTAGCCTTGATTTCCAGTATATCTTTATCGGTTACGGATGTTATGGTAGCCTTATTTCCAGTATATGTTTATCGGTTACAGATGTTACGGTAGCCTTATTTCCAGTATATCTTTAGGTGACATTAATGGTTGTTACGGTAGCCTTATTTCCTGGTCCTATTCAGATGACCATAGCAGCTTTGTTATGGCTGGTGGTTCACCTGCTCCCAGGCAGAAAGGCTCTGTGTCGGGGTACATGAGGGGCTCTCTGTGATGGGGGGGGGGGGTCCAGCCTGTACCACACCCCCCCACCCCCTGCCTGGACACTGTAGCAACACGACAACCAATCCTTTTCTTCATCACCTATTACAATCAAAGAGCCCCTCTACGGAGAGCCAGGCTGAGATGTGGGCTTTAATTAAATTACATTATTGTTAATGTCAGCCCCGGCCGGAGCGAGTCCCCTCCTCCTCCTCCTCCTCCCCTCTTCCTCTCCTCATCCTCCCCTCATTCTGACATACCCACACAGGGATCATAGGGAGCCACAGTAATGTATTCTAATGCTTGCCTCCTCCACTCGTCCCTTTGATTTGAATTTTTAAAATGATGGGAGCGGGTATTTATTTACGTGGGGAATATGTTCACGGTGAATATTCAATGAGATGGCTGTTTTGTATATCCATAAATGTAGTGACGTTTTGCTGCTGCCGGACACGTTGTTATAGTTCTGTCATCTCTGCTACAGTGGAACAAACTTTTTACCCTTTGTAACGCTGCATATTAGAAACATAGGTCATCCATTCGCTTGGAGCATCTTTAATATTTTATTAGTACAAAGTCCCATACAAGATCTACAGTCAAGCCAGTGAGCATTTATACTAGGAGTAGGTATATGTGAATGGTTGTGTTTAGGTTGTATAGAATATTTCTGGTGTTTTTTATTTCATGTTTACAGTCGCAATAAATTGCTGTGTCAAAATTACTATGCATTAAGATAACTTTTGAAAAAAAAAAAATTCATCAGATTTATAAAATGTGCTGATCCTATAGGATTCACTCTTGAGTTTCTAAAGGACTCGTACGCCAGTCAGCCAATCAGCCAGTCAGTCAGTCAGTCAGTCAGTCAGTCTTAAGGACTCGTACACCAGTCAGTCAACCAGTCAGTCAGTCAGTCAGTCAGTTAGCCAGCCAGCCAGCCAGCCAGCCAGCCAGCCAGTCAGTCAGTCAGTAAGTCAGTCAGTCAGTCTAAAGGACTCGTACACCAGTCAGTCAGTCAGTTAGCCAGCCAGCCTGCCAGCCAGCCAGTCAGTCAGTCAGTCAGTCAGTCCTTCAGTCCCAGGTACTCGTACACAGTCAGTCAGCCAGTCAGTCAGTCAATCTGGAGAGAGGGACACTCAGCCTTTGTGGATTATCTAACCCCCCACTGTGACCAGTGACAAACAGGGTGTTAGATAGAGTCCATTAGTGATGGCTGCCCAAACAGTCACTCCCTCCTTCTCCTCTCCTCTTCTTCTCCTCTCCTCAGTCATCACGCTCTGGCGCCTGCTCACCAACAACTACAATTAGACTGATTATGTAAATTCGCTTTATCATGCAAATGGAGCCTCCACGCTCGTTAACAGTTGGTGTTAGGGACGTTTCTATTTGACACTGTATTATGGGGGTGGCTATTAGAATCGTTGTTTTAATTTTCTGTCTTGACACTTATGAATGGCAGTGGGCTGAACGTCCTGACTGTTTGCTGTAGAGTGTTGGGGAGCAGGAGCTCCTGACTGTGTGTGTTTCTCTCTGTGTGTCTCTCTGTGTGTCTCTCTGTGTTTCTCTCTGTGTATCTCTCTGTGTGTCTCTCTGTGTATATCTCTGTGTGTCTCTCTGTGTGTCTCTCTGTGTGTCTCTCTGTCTCTCTGTGTGTCTCTCTGTGTATCTCTTTCTCTATCTCTGTGTGTCTCTCTGTGTATCTCTGTGTTTCTCTCTGTGTATCTCTTTCTCTATCTCTCTGTGTCTCTCTGTTTCTCTCTGTGTTTCTCTGTGTATCTCTTTCTCTATCTCTCTGTGTCTCTCTGCGTTTCTCTCTGTGTTTCTCTGTGTATCTCTTTCTCTATCTCTCTGTGTTTCTCTGCGTTTCTCTCTGTGTATCTCTTTCTCTATCTCTCTGTGTCTGTCTGTGTCTCTCTGTTTCTCTCTGTGTATCTCTTTCTCTATCTCTCTGTGTCTCTCTGTGTTTCTCTCTGTGTATCTCTTTCTCTATTTCTCTGTGTCTCTCTGTGCCCCCCTTGTCTCTCTGTGTATCTCTTTTTCTATCTCTCTGTGTCTCTCTCTGTGTCTCTCTCTGTGTCTCTCTCTCTCTCTCTGTGTCTCTCTGTGCCCCCCTTGTCTCTCTGTGTCTCTCTGTTTCTCTCTGTCTCTCTGTGTTTCTCTGTGTTTCTCTGTGTCTCTTTCTCTATCTCTCTGTGTCTCTGTGTGTCTCTCTGTGTCTCTGTTTCTCTCTGTGTCTCTCTGTGTCTCTCTGCGTATCTCTGTGTCTCTCTGTGTTTCTCTGTGTATCTCTTTCTGTTTCTCTGTGTCTCTCTGTGTCTCTCTGTGTTTCTCTGTGTCTCTGTTTCTCTGTGTTTCTCTGTGTATCTCTTTCTGTTTCTCTGTGTATCTCTTTCTGTTTCTCTGTGTATCTCTTTCTGTTTCTCTGTGTATCTCTGTGTCTCTCTCTGTGTATCTCTCTGCGTATCTCTGTGTGTCTCTGTGTCTCTCTGTGTTTCTCTGTGTATCTCTTTCTGTTTCTCTGTGTCTCTCTCTGTGTATCTCTCTGTGTATCTCTTTCTGTTTCTCTGTGTCTCTCTCTGTGTATCTCTCTGCGTATCTCTGTGTCTCTCTGTGTCTCTCTCTGCGTATCTCTGTGTCTCTCTGTGTCTCTCTGTGTCTCTCTGTGTCTCTCTGTGTCTCTCTTTCTGTTTCTCTGTGTATCTCTCTGTGTCTCTCGGTGTCTCTGTGTCTCTCTGTGTCTCTCTCTTTCTCTTTCTTTCTTTTTCTCTTCTCTGTCTCTCTCTGTGTGTCTCTGTGTATCTTTCTGCGTCTCTCTGTAGATCTCGTTGTGTGTGTGTGTGTGTGTGTGTGTGAGACTGGACAGTGCGGAGCTTCAGGGATGTGAGCAGATGTCTGCTTGAAGTGCAGAGAGCGCTCACTGTCAGTCCGTCAGCTCAGAGCTCTGCCTTTTCCATGTCTTCGCTCTTCTGCTGCATTTTAGATTGGAATCGGGTATGAATTAATAACAGCTAGTGCTTCATTATTGAGTGAGTGACAATGGGCAGATGTGACAATGGTTGGCAACATACTTGTTTTAAAAGCCTCTCTGAGAGTTTGTTGTTTAGCTATATACATTTTACTCTCACTCTGGATTTAGTCTTTTGTCTTGAGAAACCTGAGTGAAATTAGCAATATGATGATTCCTTTACTTTTCACATTACTCTGTAATATCATGGCATTGTGAGCTAAGAGCTGTCGTACTTGATCAATATGTAATTTATCCTTTTCAAGACTGTTTCTGATGCAAATGATGAGTTCATCAAGCAGCTTATTAACCTTAGTGACAGCATGATTGGTCGTCTCACCTTGTCTCTATTTTCCTGACTAATGACCGCGGGCCGTTAATTAATGTGGAAGTGACATAATGGCTTTTAAATTGGTGTGGAGCACGACTGCTCATGTCCAAACCCGTCACCGTGAGCCTTTAGCTGCAGCGCACACTGACTGTGATGGTAACCCAGAGACGCAAACCAAGAGAGAGAGCAGGAACTCTGCCTTCTGCTTCTTCTTCTTCTTCTTCTTCTTCTTCTTCTTCTTCTTCTTCTTCTTCTTCTTCTTCTTCTTCTTTAGTTAGCTGCAGCGCACACTGACTGTGATGGTAACCCAGAGACACAAACAAAGAGAGAGAGCAGGAACTCTGCCTTCTTCTTCTTCTTCTTCTTCTTCTGCTTCTTCTTCTTCTTCTTCTGCTTCTTCTTCTTCTTCTTCTGCTTCTTCTTCTTCTTCTTCTTCTTCTGCTTCTTCTTCTTCTTCTTCTGCTTCTTCTTCTTCTTCTTCTTTAGTTAGCTGCAGCGCACACTGACTGTGATGGTAACCCAGAGACACAAACAAAGAGAGAGAGCAGGAACTCTGCTGCCTTTGTCCTAAACGCCAGTGGAGTGTTCACACAAAACAAACAGACAAATTGTCCCTGTTATATGAACAAATTAATAGATCGCAGAGCGTTCTGTTAAGAGTTGCGTCTGTGTGTATGTGTATGTGTGAGTGTATGTGTGTGTGTCTGCGTGGTTGGTCGTGTGAGAGTCTCAGTGTGTGTGTATGTGTATGTCTCGATGTGTGTGTGCGTGTGTCTGTGTCTGTGTGGTTGAGTGTGTGTGTGCCTCGATGTGTGTGTGTGTGTGTGTGTCTCAATGTATGTGTGTGTGTGTGTGTGTGTGTGTGTGTGTGATGGGATTGCTTGGCAGAGACGAGCCTTTATCACTATAACATGTTTCAGACTTTATTCTCAGTTTAATATTTGAAATGTTGGAAAAATATTAGGGGGAACTTTTCAATGGTTTGTATCGTTAAAAACTAGCTTTAACATTTAAAACATTTTTTTGTGTGTCAACGTCTCACTCAGTATGTGCGTGCGTGTGTGTGTGTCTCTATGTGTGTGTGTGTGTGTGCGTGTGTGTGTGTGTCTCTATGTGTGTGTGTGTGCGTGTGTGTGTGTCTGTGTGGTTGGGTGTGTGAGAGTCGCAGTGTGTGTGTGTCTGTATGTGTGTGTGTGTCGATGTGCGTGTGTGTGTGGGTGGGTGTGTGAGAGTCCCAGTGTGTGTGTGTGTCAGCGTCTCAGTGTGAATCCCAGTCTCTGTGGTCACAGATGTGTCTTCAGCCCCGTGTCTTAATGCTGCGGGCTGTCAGATGGCCCAGAGAGGGACAAGGATCTCCTCTGTCTTAAGGACTAAGCTGCTTGCTCACTCGCTACATCCTCCTCCTCCTCCTCCTCCTCCTCCTCCTTTTCTCTGTTTCCATCTCTCTCTCTCTTTTTACCCGCTAGTTATTGTTCTACTCTTCCCTCTCTTTGTCAGTCTGTCTTTGTCTTGGTTTTCTTTTGAATGCCTCTGTGTCTCTGTGCTGCAGTGGCTATGCTCTGCTCTAGGTAGTGTTGATGTTCACCTATTTAGGAGGGACTTTTAGGTTGTGTTCATAAGCTGTTTGTTTCTGAGGGTTAGCCTGTCTGTCTCTCTAGCAGAGCCACAGGTTTCTGAGGGTTAGCCTGTCTGTCTCTCTAGCAGTGAGAGGTTTGTGAAGGTAACATTAACAGGTTACAGTGTCCCAGGCATAATGATGCTAACCTCTGCTAACATAGCTGACACACAGAGGAGAGGGGGAAGCTTCTGTTTGTGGTGAAGGTGTTTATTTCGGTTAATGTGACGATCATTTATGGTTCCTTTAAAACGTTTTTGTGTTTATATGTGATCCTGTAAGGTTTCCTTTATAGAGCTGTGATTGGGTGTGTGACAGTGTTTTGATTTGAATGGGTTGGACAGCCAATCCGGGTTCACCAGTGGACAGGATATGGTGAGTCGTGAAGTGGGTAGTGCTTACAGTGACTTTCAAATTCAAGCTTTTACTGGATAAAAAATTATTATAGGTCCACATGTTTTTAGAAAAACAACAACTATTCTGTCACAATCATTTCCGTTTGCTAACGATTTCAAAGTGCTGGAACGGGTTTGTGGGCCAGCGTTGCCGTGGCGTCGCATTTCATCATCTCTGTGGGGTTTCCTTTGAGCTGGCTGGCAATCAAAGAGAAAGCATCTGGAGTGAATGTATGAAACCTGTGCACTGTAAAATATGGAAGCTGAAACACAAGTCAAGCAGCATTTACACTCTGCTACGTGACGAAGAAAATGAAAATGAAAAGCGTATGCATAAAACATGGCAGCCTGCATCTTCCTTCAAAGAAAGTCATGTGAACACGCTGTGTTGAAAAGCAGCACTGTCAAAGAATATGGAGAGAGGGTAAGCCATTAGCATCCCATTAGCCCTACCAGCAACTCCCTCCAGACCTCCTCGCTCACCCAGAGGACAGAGAGAGATGGTGCGCTCGTTTTCATCAAGGGGATATACCAGAGGGCCTCAGTATGCTGATACTATATGCTCCTCTCTCACCCAGAGGACAGAGAGAGAGATGGTGCACTCGTTTTCATCAAGGGGCTCTACCAGACTGCTTCACGCCTGACTACCATGACCGTAGTGACATTAGCCTCTGTAATGCAGGGAGCAGGGCTGTGTACATTAGAGAGGGTCTCTGTAATGCAGGGAACAGGGTGCTGTGTACATTAGAGAGGGTCTCCGTAATGCAGGGAGCAGGGTGCTGTGTACATTAGAGAGGGTCTCTGTAATACAGGGAGCAGGGTGCTGTGTACATTAGAGAGGGTCTCTGTAATGCAGGGAGCAGGGTGCTGTGTACATTAGAGAGGGTTTACAGTGGTGAGTCCTGAGGCCTGGGTTTTCTGTCTGGAGCTGCGCCATATGCATACAGTGGAAGGGAAGCCCCCTCAGCCTGCCACCAATAGTCGTATTAGAATAATTACTGTTTGTCATCCACTAACACGCATACACACACACACACACACACAATATCGACACTATGCACGCCATCGTTTGCCCAGAGCCGAATCAATTTGAATGTGTTTTTCAGACTGATGAAAGTGAGAGAATGAGGGGGAGAGAGAGAGAGAGAGAGGGAGAGAGGGAGAAAATATAGAGACTGAGGCTGAGCTGAAGTCAGACCATGTAAAGGACAAATCCAATAGTCATAGGACACGCTCACAGGACTATATCACCCTTGAAAGCGCAAAAGTTTCAACAGAACTTGTAAAATTAGCATTCTTTTTCTTTTCTTTTTTGCCTCATATTAAAGGAACACCACGGTTCAACAGGTTTTGGAAAACAGAGCCGTTTGTTTCTGTTGAGCAAGAGACCTAGTCCCAGTGGCTTACGCCTGCGGAAAGCTAAATAAATCAAGTCAAATACCAAGGTCAACACAGGCCCGTACAAAGAGTGATAAGTGACTGGAAGAACTTCCATAACGTCCCACAGCCCCTCTCTAAACAAATGGTCCCCCTGTAGATGTCCCTCCCCTGGTCCCACTGGCAGTGTAGGGCTGGGCGGCTAGAGCCTGAGTTTCTGGCAGCTGATTTGGAGCACCTCCCAGGTCAGACAGAGTTGACTTGTCTCTGGTTCACAGCTGTTTCCAGGTTCTTTGGCATGTGCCTTACATTACTGCTTTCAGTGCGGTGTTTTTTATTATCTTTAACAATGTTGTGTTCAGTGTTGCCTTCTCTGAGCCTAACGCGACTATGTTCAGTGCTGGTTTTTACAACGTAAAAGCGGTGTTTTCAGGAAGGATTTAGGTGTGACACCACTTCAGTGTCACCCTTTCATCGCCTCTGTTCCCACCCTTTAAGACGTTCTGGCTGCGCTGACATGCTATAGGTCGCTGTGGAGGTCAAAGGGTGAGCAGAAGCCTTGAGGTGTGTGTGAAACAGTGTATCAGACTCAGGAAGTGGACTTAGTTGGAGTTGTTAGTAAGTTGTCACATGGATGTGGTGTTCTTAGAGGAGTGTTGATTTAATGGGACGTAGTGTTATAATATGTTTAAGGCGAGAGGAGTGAGAAACTACAACTCCCTGTTGCAGAATAGATGTGTTTGATTTGGCTGAGCGCTGATTGTCTTTATCACAAAGGCATTCACAGCTGCTCACAAGTGTGTGTGTGTGTGTGCGTGCGTGCGTGCGTGTGTGTGTCAATATCAATGTGTGATTGTGAGTGAGTGAGTGTGTGTTTGTGTTTGTGTGTGTGTGTGCTCCCGTGTAATTCTGTGAGTACAAGATCCTAAAGCAGCTCTCCCAGCTGTAGTCCCCCGTCCCGCTGTCCCCTGTGTAACCCACATCATCAGGTTATTTACGGACTACATTACCATGCGGCTTGATAAGCATATTTTCCTGGGTAGGCCTAACAAGATGTTTTATTACCATGCACCGGCAGCCCCGGCTGATCGGCTGCTCCTTCATATTTACACCCAGTTAGCTGCTTTACTGCCCCACATAAATAACCACTGTTTCTCTGCCCGGGATTTAAAGCTCAAATTTAGCTATAAAATTGGACTTAACTTGGACACGAAGACAGACTTTTGAACTGTAAATTCAGATGATTTCCTCTGAACGTTAATCAGCGAGGCCTTCTGCTAAATAAGCACAGCGGCTTATCTAATACCGCACCTAAACACGTCCCCATCATGCAGACTGCTCTGGACTAAACACATCCTCATCATGCAGACAGACTGCTCTGGACTAAACACGTCCTCATCATGCAGACAGACTGCTCTGGACTAAACACGTCCTCATCATGCAGACTGCTCTGAACTAAACACGTCCCCATCATGCAGACTGCTCTGGACTAAACACGTCCTCATCATGCAGACTTCTCTGGACTAAACAGGTCCTCATCATGCAGACTGCTCTGGACTAAACACGTCCTCATCATGCAGACTTCTCTGGACTAAACAGATCCTCATCATGCAGACTGCTCTGGACTAAACACGTCCTCATCATGCAGACAGACTGCTCTGAACTAAACACGTCCTCATCATGCAGACTGCTCTGAACTAAACACGTCCTCATCATGCAGACAGACTGC
>JAVQIZ010166737.1:0-11732 GCA_036023535.2 Galaxias brevipinnis
CCCCCCCCCCCCCCCCCCCCCCCCCCCAGGAGCACAGCTATGAGAATGACATTTGTTTCTTTACTCATTCTTCCTTTATATATCAGCTGGCAAATGTAAAGTCAATGGCTACGTCAGAATTCATTCTTCACATTTTCCACACTTTTACATAAAGTAATTTCAGAAACTAATTTCACAATTTGAAAGCCTCGACAGGCCGCACATTTTAATGTCTGGGGTTTACATTTAACGGCTTTACATAAGTAACAAATTTGCCCGGCTCACAGTTTCAAACTGGTGAAGAACACAACTTTTCGGATCACTCAAAAAAACTATAGGCAAATCCATATAGTTGATCAATATATGGCATACATTACTTAACATTATAAATTACTTAACATAAGTAATATGTAAAAACAATACATAATTAATAGTAATTAATAATTAATTCAGGCATACATTTAAAAATATGTTTTTTTATAGCAAACACCTAAGACTAAACTAAGACTAATAAAAATAGGAGGATGTAACACTTTAGACAACTTTCTCTTGTGTACAGAAATTACTACAACAAATAAAAGGCAAACAAACATCACTTGTTTTGTAAATGAAATATGATCTGTTCTGTAACAGAATGTGTGCATTAACTAATATGGTGAAATATACAAAGATGGTTAGACAGATACAGTGAATCTCTGTTAATGAGTATTATCATGCTCTTGATTGTGACAGCGGCACACCATGAAATGGCCTTTGCTCCCTGATATCATGTTAAATTTGTACACATAAATGTATACATCCAACACAACATCTGAAGGATACCGTTTTGCTCTGTATCCTGAATCGTAAACCGTTATCTCTAGGAGTCATGTCCCATGACCTAAACACACACAGATATTCACACTATAAATCTGCTTCCTGTCCGAATGTTTAGTTTATAAAGGGATGACATATCCTTTTGAAAATTAAAGGGGGAGAAAAGAGGGAGAAACGTAAATCCCCCTCATTGAATGTCCCCTCTGTATCACACATATCCATGGTAACCAGGGCAGCTTGCCATGCCATTGAAAGGCGCTAAGGGGTGACATAAAAGTGGCATTCTCACAGTCTAGATCACACCAATGCAGGACTTCCTGGACGTTGGCTATGAGTGCTTCTGTTAAAACCTTCCTCCTATACCAGTGTCCCACTCTCAAGCCTGCAGCATTTCAAAACAGGATATAAAAGTACACATGCAAGTATACATTAGTGTACACAAAAACAATCCTGTTACACATGTAATTGTTGTATAATAATAGAGATATAAAACTCTAAATATGTTCTGTATTTTTCTGGTAATAAGAAAGCATAGAGGAAAAACAGATGCTTTTCCATGCCGTTCCATAGATTGCCGATTATGAAATAGTTTCCTTTGAAAACTAAGAGAGACTGGACATCATTACAGATATGTAGTTGATGCATACATTTTCAGTAGTTTCCATACCAGTTTTTATGAAAGCAACAGCAAATAAAAAGAAAAAATAGGCAGTAAATGGAAATACATTTTAATTCTAGAAGTTGGTTCTTTAATTAACATAATTACAAATATTACATGCTCCATGGACAAAAACATGAAACAACATACATAAATAGCAAAATGAATCGACAAAGTATGTACATAATGAAGGTCGTAATACTAAACAGCTAACAGGTTTATACTAAAGGTTAATGCAGCATGCCTAAAATATGCGTGCCAGTATGCCTCTCACTTCCTTTTTCAGGTACAGCTTTTTTTTTTTATCATAAATACAACCAGTAAAAAAATATATTTTATAGATGCACATAAAATGGAATGAAAGATGAGAAACACAGAGATTGGTGGTAGATAAAAACAAAATATATGGGTGCAAAAAACTTACCTGGAGTGACAGAGATGTGATTTTGAAGTTTCCTGTCATGCATCAGATCCTCCAGTTTCCTGATGATCTTCTTTTTTTAAAATCTGAGTGGCATCGTAGTTGATACACAGCGTGAAAAATGTGATGTTTGACAGGCAAGCCTACTCCCCTCAAAAGTGCAAATCCTGGTAAAGTACGCTAAATTACAAATAAACAATCAAAAATAAACGAAAAAGTGTAATAACAAAAGAGTGTTCCTATTGCGCACATAGCTCACACTCTTGTCGGAAGCATTTGGTAACGTTAATGCTCTTCTCAACCATCCCAGCACATGTGCTAATTACTTTATCCTGTTTGAGGGGTCTTTTCAACTTGCATACATAAGGTAAGAGATTCCAATTCTAGTACATCTAACGGAAAATAAACTTCCTAGGTTAATAGAGGCTAACAGTGGTGAATCAACTTGTTGTTTTTTTGGTATTGTGTACAGAAAAACTCAAATCAAATCAAATCTGTGTTTTGGTTTCTATCCCAGTGACAAACATCTTATATGGTCACATTGGGACACTGACTTCTCATCTCTTATGCTTCAAAAGAGAACGTATTTAAATAATAATTTGAAAAATTAATAAAAAAAGAAGGTATTATCAAAGTCGCAAATATAGTACATGACCTAACGACACATTCCAAAGCGTTACAAGAGGCAACTCAATGACTAGCGTTTTAAACCAATCTAGTGGAATCTGGTTTGCAAGACGGCAACAATGAAGAAAATGCAGTTAGATCGATTGGCTCCGGTATCCTACAGTTGAGGAGGACAAGATCATGTCAGACAAAAGGTCTTGACAGTAGACAACAAAGTTCCTTTAAAAGAAGAGCAGAAAGGAGAACATTGATTGATAAGAGAACATCTTAAACTGTTTACAACAGGGCCGAGAAAGGCTCTCACTCTGATGACACAAATACTTCAGGGAAATTGATGTTAATTGGTGTCTAGACATTTTATTAACCGAGAGGAACACTTAAAGAATGTCTATCCAGCCACCTCTAGGTTTCAACACCAATCTAAAAAAAAATACCTTTGGAATATCTGTTTTTATGCGTTCCCGATATTGAGGGGACTTTGTTAGAAAATTATACATTGTTTATGAGCTTGCACTTCTTGCAAAGTGGATTTAAGGAGTAAAGCGTCCAAGTCATAAAACTTCCTGTTCAACATTAAATAGATCTCTACCTAAGGGCTAAAGATTCTATTGAATCGCCGGTAGTCTGGATGTACTGATCACATGCATGTGACTGGAATATAAATGGACATATTTTATCTATACATCTAAATGACTGATTCTTGATGTTTGAAACGGACCCGCACCAACACTATTTGTGTGGATGTGACAGAGACAACGCGAGCACATGTCACTTTTTAGTGGAAAATTACAGCTCTTTGAACAATGTCTCAGCAGGAACCCCAGTTTGAAGTGGATTTTATCTGCAAATCACAATTATTTTCCTCATATCCCCTGTTTTAATGGGCACCCCCACAGCGCTGAAGAAGACACTACTCTATTCATAAACGTATTACTGGTGGGAAATCATTAACTTATTGCCAGCAGTGAGACTGAGGGCGAATCCACATGATAACAGTCAACATCACTTTGTATTTTGAAAGCACATTCATATCACATTCACCATTTGCTATACACATGTGAACTTAGTGGAATCATTTTGGTGAAACCCACTAACATCCGAGCCTAAGTGTATGCTAAGTTTCCACTGGGCTGAGAGGGTATTGTTTATGAGAGTAAAAAAAAGTAAAACAAAAGGACCAGATGCCACAGCAGATAACGTGGGAAAGGCTAAACTATTGTTGTTGTTATTGATTTAGTAGGTTCATTTGGGTGCCCCTTGGTGTACACCGGATGTATAAGTATGCACCAGCGTTGAAAAAAAACCAAACAGATACAGCCAACATATTGCGAAACAAGGAAAGATAAATGATCCTCTGTAAATGATCTCAGAAGCGAAGGTTTCCTCAATATTTATGCCTTTAGACGTCGAGGAGCCACAGAGAGTCAAGGAATCAGACAGTTTGCACAGATGGTGACCATCCTCAGTCAACATTCAAATAAAAAGGGGAATGAGCGTCTCTCCCTCCGCGTCCCTCTATTTCTCTCTCCGTGAATGCAGACAGATAAAAGGTTGGGGTGTAAAAGTGTTTAAGTAGGCAGAAGTTGTAAAGGAAAAAAAAAAAAAGCAGAATCGCTATTCACTGCTTGTGCAATCCTTTCTGCCTTGTTGAACTTTATTAAATTCTGTCGTTCTCCCCTTCCCGTCTGGACCCCTTTGTCAGTTCCTTCTCATGCGTAACTCACAGATTTCTTTTTTCTTTTTTTTTTTGGAGCTAGCGGTGGTGGAGGTGGTGTTCTGGGAGGGTAGAACTGAAAAGAATGTGAAGGTGGTGGTCATACTACATGTGCTACCAAGATCCCTACCCTCAGCCCTTTCTAGTCCTTATCAGCAGACGAGAGAAAATAACCTTTCAAACAGCCCAAAAAAATTCTGAACTATTTTTTTGAAATACAATTGTACTAACTTTAACTTTATTCCAACATCTTCCTCCTTCTCTAATGAGTTCTTTCTGAAATATAGCGATAAACAAGCAGTACAAGCAGGACTAAAGGTTATGAAAGCTCAATCAATGCCAGGCACAGGGGAGGTTAAGGAAGGGTGAGTCACAGTACTTCTACCTTTCCCCTTGACCACCGTGTCATGTCTGGGCAGGGCTCTCTAGAGACGCTTTCATTGATTCATCTTTCATCAGTCAAGCTTTAATCAGGCATTTTGGTTGTCTTGCAATCAAACCGACTAGGTTTACATCAAACCGGCCACTATACATTTAACACTGCAAAGCAACGTGCTCATTCGAAAAGCACAATAACACCAAAATATAATAATACCTTGAAAGGAAGTGAGGAAGGACTTTTTAATGTATTAAGGCCATTGCAGGAACGAGGTGGAGATGATGAAGACGGGAGTTGGTCAAACGCTTTCTGCCCAAACAAACAGCCCATCCTGAAGTGACGTTCTGAGAAGAAGTGGCAGACACTCCGCTGGTGTCAGGCAAACAAACAAACCGGAGGAAGGAGCCGAGGTGCAATAGCTGACCTTTGTTCAAAGCAGGCATCTAATCTGTTTCCACTTTACTTAATTAGAAAAGCAGAGAGATTTTTAATGTGCAGAGTGTTAATGGGAAACAGCTCACAGGTGCTAATTAAAATGAAAAAAAGAGTGAGGTAACTTTCTGTCTATTAATCTATATATTCATCCATTACTAACTTGGCCAAGTTGGATTAATGTGTGTGCCAACGGAAGTGATACACACTCGAATGCGTATTTTTATTTCTTCTGCAAAACAAAGACAATACCTAGCAATTAAAACGTCCTGTGTATTGCAGGGTCGGCTTTTTGTGAAACCTAAAAGGCCAGCAATTTGAACGTTTCTTATACGTGTTGATGGGTTGCTTTTTCCTACTTTAGGCTATAGCAGCATACAAACAGTGATTATCCATGGCTTTATAGCTTTGGCAGAGGTGCCATGTGTGCCCTTGAGGTGGCAACCGCTTCCTCTTTGTCTTCAACTGTGTTAAGTAACCGACAGTGAGTTTCCAGCAAGTATGGTTTGCAATTGTGGAATCAGATTTGAACAATAAACAATCACTCCAACTTTGAAAAAGACAGTCACAAGGTTTTAAAAAAAAATAAATGTCATGCAGGACGTTTCTTATCTTTGGGTCACCCTGACACTGTCCAGACATGCAATGGTATAAGATCTGTCTGGTCAACTCTGGGAACTTGCACCATGTTTTAACAAGATTTCCTTATCAACTTTACTTTCATCTCATTTGCCCGAACCCAAAAAAACAACAACTTCAAAACATATGTACAATCTGAAGCTTGAATTAAGATATTTAGCATCTGCTGCAAATGTAAAAGAATACATGGATTGTTGCCATACGTGATCTAAAGGCCCAGTAGCTAATGACGTCAACCTCATGTCATGCACTCTTAACCACATTAAAGGCCCACTTGTATGGGCAGTGTGTGGTCGTCCTCTTAGAGACGACGGGGGACGGGGGAAACAAATTAGCTTTCTTGACCTTGGCCCAAGTTTTCCTTCCCCCCATCCTCAGTCTTTCCCTCTCCCTGTCCTTCATCTCTCTACTTCAAAAGTCAGCTGGATAAAAGAAAAAGCTCTACTTAGTACAGCAGTTTTTCAATTGAAAGATCTCATATGTGCCTGCAAACATTACAGCAATTTCACTAGTGTTTATATAGAACACATAAACTAGGCCCAATATCTTGTTTGCTTGTCAGTGTATTTGGAGTTAAGCAGTAGCCACTAAGTTAATTTCCATTACAAATCTAATAGATCCTTTTAGGTCAACCTGGGGTTCTAAATACCTTTGCAAGGTCAACACGATAATCACAAACGTCAATGTTGAGTATTTTAAAACTGCTAATACGTTTTACAAACAAGTGTGACGTTAGTGCCATCATGACCCCTCTCCAAGCCTCAAAGAAAACTTTGGCCATAGCCGAGAAAATAACCCATTCAATGATAGATATTGGATTGCAACACCAACAGACAAATCTAATTCTCCTAGTCCGCACACAGGCACGTCCTTGTGCCTTCGCCATCAGCCTGCGAGCAAAACTAACCCGGGGTGTCCGGGAGAAAGAAGCAGCACTATATTAATGCTCATATGCTTCATTGATCTACAAGGACTCCTTAATCTTGCAGGCAGCTCACTTGCACATATATTTTATAATGTGATATACAGTATATCGATAGCGTTGTTAAGCGCCTATATTTACTCTCGCTGACTCATGTAGATGTCATCTGTCTACATATTGATTCCACAAAAGAGTAAACATGTTTGTACGACAATTTGCTGTCACACCTCGCAGGACATGACAACATTGTCAAGCCACGTCCTTGTTAGCCGTGATAATGATGAAACCATTATCAATGGGGGAGGCGGTTGTGATGTGCACCACCTGAGGCTCCAAAAGCTCTAATTGTTAGCATTACAGCATATCGTGCAAGGGGGCCATAACAAGGTCTTAAGCCACCACGACAAAATATTTCCCCTAAAACAGTGTTTTACAGTAAAAACAAGAACAACTAAAAGGTGAACAATAGCTAGGGGTCTGGGTCAATTGGTCAAGTCCCATTCAAACGGAAACTAAGATTTTGGAATGAAACAAATGTCCTTTTTGATAAAGGATTCATTGATTTCTGGAAATAGTTTTTTAAAACTGCATTATGTACAGTAAAATGAGTCAGAAGTGTGGTGAACCAGACCGCTATGACTAAACTACAACTGAATACGGACAAGTTCCTCCTTATTTCAAGTCAACAACAGCCGAATATGACTTAGTATCAGTATGAGGTATTTATGTTTTGTCACAGGAAACTAGTGGCTGGTGCTTTAGCCATATGGTGACTGGAGCATCTGTGGATTGCTATAAAGTGAGATCACACGGACACATGGGTGGCACTCCTAACCCAGACAGCAGGAAGTGAAAGTGTTACTGCCGCCACAACACTAGTCATAACTCAAAAGTCTTTCCGTTCTTTCTTTTTTTTTTTTTTTTTTGCTTCATTAGACAGGCGGAAAATACATTGGAGGTCTTAGAGAAAGGTCAGAAGGGACAAACTGGTGAACTCTCAATCTCAATATGGTTTGAGATTTGATGCTCAGTTATAACCAATGAGACTGCTGCGCACATGCAACTCTAAGTGAATAATACATAAGAGCTACGGGTGTACAATTGTCTATCGCGGACGATTAGCATTTGCTGGCAAGACAACCATACATAGCTTGATCATAGCTTGCTGACAAGGGTGGAGTGATTGCTATTACAACTAAAAAATAGATCATTTAGAAATGATCTACCAGCTAACACCTACTCTCACAAGTCTTTGGCTCAAAATTATGATTTAATATCCAATTTTGAGATACTGAGCAATGGCTTTCAAATTAATCCACTAATCTGAGATGAAAATAATTGCAAACAAAATACTTAACCTTAACATTGTGATTGGCAATTAATGAAACATACACCTCATTTACTCAACTCAAAACCTCCATCTTAAATCCAACATTAAAGATTATTGGTGAGTTTAGTGATTATTGGGGCCTTTAATCCACACTACGAGGCAGAAAATACACTATGAGTTAAGTTTAAAAAATATGTATTTTTAATATAGGTAGCTGATAGCATGTAAAGAAAAAAAATAATAACGCTTACAATGGTTTAGGGAGAAAAAAGCAGATGCTAAGCTTGAAATATAAAGTAGAAAGGACAAGCACTTTTGAGCAATAAAGTAAAAGCAACACAAAATGCAGTTTCACACTGAGATAGTTGGTCTCAAGGAATTACCTGGAGATTACATGTTGTGCTGCATTTGCAGGGGTACTCAATTTTAATTAGTGTTTTGGAGACATCTTTTATCAGACTGTCACTAACCGACCCTCATTCAGCTGAGATTGACCCACCCCCACCCCCTGTCTCCCCATCCCTTCTTCCCTCTGTCTGCCCCCTTCGTCCATCCCTCTCCACTCTCAGTCTCCCTTCCAATTCGTCTTTCAAATGTTTCTCCTCTGCCCCCCCCCCACCCCTCTCGCTAACTTAACAATTCCATGCAAATACACAGTTGCAGAAAAAGAAAAATATATATTTATAAAATTGCAAGAGATTTGTTTAATGTATCAGGGCTTCAAAAGGTAATGGATTGGGGACAACAACAAAAAAAAGTTCAATTTAATTTGAGAGAAAACCATTACTGGTAGTATTAATTGCATTTTCTGTGGGGCAAAGGTGGTAATTAATTTTGCTTAAGGAGACAGAGATACACAAATACTCTCCTTAGCCTAACCATGAATACAAACCTAAGTTTAATAGTCTTTCTTTGGCCTTCAGTCCTAAAATAACGTTATTCTATCTCATCATCTCAAAAGAAGAAACTTGGGGAAAAAAGGATCATTTCATATTACTCTACCAGCAATTTAATTTAAGAAACATCGTGATTTGTTTTTAAAATATAATTTCGACATGAAGGTGTATTTGAATGTATTTGAATTGGATGGCATCTTCATACAGTTTGAAAAATCATAATTTGACATTCCTCAAGAACGCTGTTCACATTCCATAGCAGCGCTTATGTATTTGTTAAAAAGTGCTTGTTTTACCCCTCTTTTCTTCCTGTGTGTGGTTCGTTTACTCTGCCTCCCCCCTCTTCATTCCTGGCCTTCTTCCATTGTTAGTCACCTGGTTTATTGGCGGGAGCAGCCGGGCCATACTGGACATCATCTGAAACCACAAACGACAGGATGCAATAAGCTGGAGAATAGCAGCAATCTGAGGAAAGTTCTCTATTCACCAGAGCTCCCTAACTCTCTGTCTCCTTATCCTGAGAAGAAAATACAAAAATCAATACCAGCTCACAGGGCTTGATAAAAGCAGTGGACAGCCAGAGTGGCCACACTAGATATAGTAAATTAAAGTGATCAAAATTTTCCAGTCGACTCAGCCTACAGCCTACATAAACTAACAACCCTGTCTCTACAACTGTCTTTCATCTCTCTCCACCCTCGATCTTTCCCCTTCTCTCTCTCTCTCTCTCTCTCTCTCTCCCCGTTATTTCAATCTTTCCTCTCTAGTCGGCTTTTCTTTTGTGATTTATTTCCTTTTTTCTTCGCCCGCTTTTCAATGTTATCAGGTAGTCTAAACCATTTAACCCCTGTCTATTTGCAATGATAATTTAAGTCAAGTAGAAAGTGCTCAAAAGCACATGCACATGCTGACACAGACACAGATATACAGACACACAGACAGGCACACACATTAACACATAGTATCCCACAATCCTGGATCTGATTCATGGGAGTGTTGTGTGTAGTTTCCACGGAAGAGCTGGGAGATTGGAAGCGTTACCCTGCCTCTTTCATGACGTCATTTGACTTCTTTGACTTGGCCTGACATGGGAAGTTTCCAAAACTAACTACAGTTTCCTGTCATATAGGATCATCAGATTGAGCTGTTTTTTTTTACTAAAGGTAAAAACATAACATAAGGACTAAGACCCCCCACCCCCGTCCTTGATCAAGTTAGTTACTGTTTGGCAGCTGACTCACAGGAATAACTGTGTCATGCCCGCCCTGTGCAGTGCCCCTTAGCATGCCAACTACAGAACAGGGATTAGGAAGGAACGACCGATCAGCTCAACGTGAGTGAGCTTTACTGGAAAGCTCAGTGGATGGGAAATTTCAACAGCAACAAGTCTTTTTCAGTTGCTAATTTACTGGGATCTGTCATTTCTAAATGTGTCACCAGTGGTATAGACAGGAAAATAGAGAGAGAGAGTGTGTGTGTGTGTGTGTGTGTGTGTGTGTGTGTGTTAGTATGTAACAATTAGTGAGAAAGAGGCTAAAAGGGAAGGAGAGAGTGTGTGTTTATGTTAGTGCCGGTGTGTGCATGTGTGTGTGTGTGTCAGACAGCAGCTCTGGGAAGTGCCCCTGCAGCCTGAACTTGCCCTGGCACAACATCTCGCTGACCTACAAAAGGTCAGACGTCAGACAGCCTTGAGGATCTTCAGCCCAGCGGTTACCCCCAGCGCCCAGCCGACACATTCCTCCTAGGACTGGTGCTACCCTGAGAGAGCTCCTGTTTGGCCGCAAACACGGACAGTATACCCCTCCACTTTCAGGATCCACAAACACACAGTTCCTAGAGGACTGTTCCTGTACAGCTCACTCATAGATAAATATCACATTGATCTGGAATTATGGAAATATGTTTCTGTAAACAGAAGAAAAGAAGACGATTGATTTTTATTTGTTGTTTCTCTGCTTTGTTGCCTTGCTGCTAATAATGTATTTAATTGCATTTGACTAGTTTAATACATATTTTATAATAACTAATCCAATATATACCCAGCATATTTTATATATTTTTTATTTTGTGTAAATTATACATATTTTTCAGTGCAGAGTATTGAAGGGTTTAAGCAGTCAGGCAAGTTATGTTCAGATTAGTTTGGTACAATGAAATTATATACAACAGTTCAAATTATGAATTGGAAAAAGCTATGACAAATGAGGTCTTCAACGTGTTTGCGCACAGACCCTACAATATATCTTTCTATTTCGATCTAATTTGATCTCTTCATTAACTGAAGGATTCCGATTAAAATGTCAGGAGAGTCAATCCAACTGAAAAAAACACTTGTCAGTCCCATATTTAAGCAGTGATTTAACAGTTAAAACCTGAAGAAAAGATTAGAGTGGCGTGCACATGTTCCTAATGCACCGACCAACTCTATCATTCTGAAACTACCCTAAGTGTTTCGGTCAGACTAAGATGAAGAACAAATAATTGCATGTTTTACTGTATACAGCAAAGTAGTTTGGGAAATCTGCTCCAATTAATGTTACGCTTTCTCTATAATCAACCATCCAACATGCAACACAAGACCATGATGTGATTATGTTAGTAGTGATACTCTAATCATTGAATAAGCACAGCAGGCAGAAGCTACAGACAAATTAAAATAACACAGGTACTGTACATGTATCACTTACTTTAAAGAGTAACTGAGACCTAAAAAGATTTTTTTTCCCCACTAAATAAATAAAGCAAAACATGACCTAGAGCATTTGCTCCCCCCACCCCCCTCTTTCCATCACACACACACACACACACACACACACACACACACACACACACACGCACACACACACACATAATAACTAACATACACACACACACACCCACACACCCACACCCACACACAGAGAGACAAACACAACAACA
>JAVQIZ010166757.1:0-103393 GCA_036023535.2 Galaxias brevipinnis
TACATAGGGACATACAACAACTCACACTCACATTCACACCTACGGGCAATTTAGAGTCACCAATTAACCTGCAGGTTTTTGGACTGTGGGAGGAAACCGGAGTACCCGGAGGAAACCCATGCAAACACGGGGAGAACACACAAACTCCACACAGAAAGGCCCTTGGGTCAGGTTGGGATTGAACCCAAGACCTTCTTGCTGTGAGGCAACAGTGCTAACCACCGAGCCACCGTGCTGCCAATGCATCAAATGCCATAAATGATGATGATGATGATGATGATTATTATTATTATTATTATTTTTATTATTATTATTATTATTTATGATAAAAAGACCACGTTAAACTAATGAGCTTATGTGAGTGGTCGGTTGGTGTGACGTGGAGATTGCTATCTGAATTTTTGCCTGAACTCTCTCTGCATAGGCGTTGCCTCATTTAATGTTACAGTAATTATTTCACCTAGTATTCGTCTCGCATACTGCACACTTGGCACTTAACCACGAGCTACTTGTTACTTCGTTAAGCCTCGGCCCAATCACCTTTTTGTGGCTACTGAAATGTGGATTTATGTGATAAATGACTGCATGCAACAGGTCACACACTGACTGTTTAATAATTTCTAATCTCTCCGTTGGTTAGCCACACTACACAGGCCAAATAAATCATCATTGATCTTATCTCTATGGTGACAATGATTATGACTGACATCATATTTCAAATTTAGGCTAATGGCAGTACACATTCTTGCTGCTTCGAGCACGAGACAACTACTGTAGGCATATATGAAGACAAATCTAAGAAAGCATTTTTTTGGACCATGTAAATCTACTCTTGTTAATTTCTATACATTTTGGTTTCTCTGGGCTCTGGATCATTTCAATCCGGCTAAACATTTTGTTAAGTCTGCTGTTTTTTCAGTTTAAAAAAATTTGGTCCTCATGTTTTGCTTAATTTATTTAATTTAGGATCGTATTTTTTTCGTAGTTCTAATCAAAATAAACTATAATATGTTTTGGGATTGCAGTGGACCTTTTAAAAAAACAAAGTATTTTTAATTGTTGCCAGAGGTTATGTAAAATGCTTTTCATTTGCTTACCAGCAAGAACGTAGCCTTAGGTCCTTGGGTAAGGCTCTGCTGACTGTCTTGAGGTCTAGATGAAAATTAAAGTGGATCAAGGTTTTCCCATTAGAACTCTGGAGTACTCTGCCAAATAATACAGTTTGCTTACTTTGCTATTTTTGAATACTTTCCAAAAATGATTTATTTAAATTAGCTTTCAAATAGTACATTACTTCATGTGTAAATATTAGTTTCTGGATTATTCTGCTCTTCACGTTGGTTTGTGCTTTATCTCTGCATTTACAGTAATGGCAATTATTCTATAGGAAGGGCAGGCATAACAGGGCTTGTCATTAAGTCGTTTTCTTGCTAGAATCTAATGTCTCAAAGCCCCATCTTATGCTAAATTTGGAGTTTTCTTTTCTCCGTTGATTTTATTAGAAAAGCATCTGACTTGAAAAGTAGTCCCAGTGTGCTAGTGCCCTGACTGCATGAGATTTCAAACTGATCTCCTCAGAAAATGTCCTATTCATTGGTTCAGTGCCTGTAATGTTGTTTCTCTAGTCTTCCTCCATTTAAAGTCTAGTTATGATAAAACCAAACAAGGCTTCTTACAAATGTATGAATAACAGTAACCCTAAATTAATTAATATGTTTCATTCCATATCAATGATAATTTAAAAGATTTATTGCATCTGAGCTCAGGTCATGGTAAACTATGTAAGTATTCAGCTGTAGGGATACTAGACAGCCAGCCGGGAAAAAGAGATTGCACGGCACTTTGTCCCGGATACTTATTGTGTGGTACCAACACCACCTGATTAACGTTGTCGCATGCTATCCATTGACCACATGCCCAAAGCCCTCGATACATTTCACAACCGGTCAAACACAAATTGGGGATCGGTGGTCATCACTATGCACGGGACTGCATCATGCACTGGTCTCATGACACTTCGGCTATCAAAGCAAAATTAATTCTTACAATACTATGATTCTCCAACATTTTGATGTTCTTCCATTTCAGATTTGCTTGTCCACTTTCATATTCTCTCTCAGGTCCTTTTATTTGATTTACAATATCTTGCTGGACCCAGCGAGGAGGGATAATGGTCTCCATGGAGACGGCATGCTCAGCTGTGACCAACATTATAATGCAGTGGAACAGTTGGGGTCATAATGTCACCATGCAGGTTTTGTTAACCTGTTGTATTCATTCATTGAATTATATTTGAGGTGATAACAATGCACTGTTTTTGGCCATTGTAATGACAAAATGAACGCAAGATTTAACACATAGTGTACATGCTATTTGTTAAATTTGAAGAACTTACAATAATACGCACATTAAAGTGAGCATGTGGTCATCCCTGTGCTTTAAAGAAAGCTACAAATCCAAATCTTAGGCAGTGGTGTGGTCGCGTTGGATGGGTTTCTTCCTTTACTGACACCTCCAAAACACTTCAATAGCTGACATTACACTTTGGGAGGGGTACAGACTACTCTGGTGTAATAATGTTCAGGGTCTGAGCCATTCACTGCAGGGGTGCAGTGAGAATGCCAGGTCCTTGCAAACTGGGAAAGGTAATCACACTTACCTACCAACCCCGAATGGGCCTGATTTAATACTCTAGGTGCTTCTGGATAGAAAATGAGAGGAGATGAAGCATGGTTGGGAAATGGCATGTAATGTGGGTACTTTGTCAATCATGCCTGAACAGCCAAGTATTCTACAGGGTTCATTATTGTGTCCCCTCTAGTTGGACTCTTCTTCTGTCCTACCTCTGTTCCATTAGCCCCCTGTCCCCATCTTACATTCACACCCCACACTACAATCGGGTTGTACTCAATCTTCTCTCTCTATTTCTTTCACATCTCACACATCCCTTCCCTCTTGTACCATTAGATCCTCTTTTCTTGGATGCCACACCGTCCCTTGAAATATTGGGTTATTCTTTTCCTGCACTTGAGATGATCCGAATGGTCCTCTTGAATGTAGGGACGGACAAAATCTACCTGGTAGATCTTGAAAATGAAATCTGCAAAAAGTGCCAATTTATTACACTGCCACTTTCTTTGACAAGACTGTAATTTTGACGACCCATGTATTTTAGTTCAGGAAAGAACAGGACAGACAAGGAGAAGAGCGAAGCATATGTTCCATAAAATGTTATACAAAATCAAAAATTACTTTTGGAATGGAAGAGGATTTCAGCTCACAACAAATATTTGCTAATCTTCAGATAATCAACTCAACCCAATGTTACTGCTATGATTTAACTTTTTCATGTAGTACTACTTCCAAGTTCTTCAAGACAGAAAGAAAAAAGTTTTCAGTACACTGTACATTACATATTAAAACATTCTATTAAAAAAACATCTCCCTTAAACAGAATATTACAGCCTGGAAGCTGTGCATCATAGGCTTCATTTTAGGAGCATGCCTATTGCACTATGAAGTCCATCAGATGCTGATGTTTACAATGAATAGACTGGTTTATTAGAAGACAAGTCATTGTGATCTGTCAAATTAATAAATTGTCATTATGTACCTCTAAACATTACAATGATGAACACTCAGAGAGCTAGCCAGTAACCTTACTTACGATGGCGGGAATTGGGGGCACTGGCACACAGGCATTCTTTTTCCCAAAAGAAATTTAAATAAATTGGAATCTGGAAGTTGTTTGATCAAAGAAATCCTCCAGATGTTTTTAAATTAAATTAATTTGAGTAAGCATTATTCTACAGCCAGTGGATAATTGTTTATCTTTTGCAAGTTAGCTTTAAAGCAAAATTTAAATGGAGCTGTTTTATATGACATTGTCAGCTTTTACATTCAACACATTACCGAACATACTGTTTCAATCTTAGCTGGTTTGTTCACATTTGTTGGAATCATGTCTCCCTCTACTGGAATTAAAAGAGATTTTTATTGTGAGGTGGGTGAACTCAACTAAAACAGGTGATCAAAATACGAGTTGATTAAAAGATTAAAGTGAATTTAATAATAAATTGGCAAATGGACAGCAGACTTGATCAGCCACATAGTGATGTAATTGAACTGTAATTTAACGAAAATAACTTTTATCTCTTTAAAAAAAATAATAATACTGTTTTTACGTTTAGATTGTTGCAATATACAATCATGATGGTAAAGAAAAGATGTATTCCTTATATTGTTATGTCCTATATGAAAATACAGGTAAATTATACAGTTAGTAGGATAATTAGGCTACAATCTCCAAACATACTTTATATTTCCTGATAGCTTATAATTTTATTACACTTAGATTGAAATGCACATTTTGGAAGTTAAAAAATAATTGACAAATTATCAATCAAGCGGTTCACACATGTCAAGTGGCAAATTATATTTTGCTATCGGTCAGAGCTAAAGTAGCCTGTGTTGGTTGTTAGTGTCAGATGTTCTAATAAAAAAATAAGCTAGAAAGAATAGTATTACATTTGTAGTAGCTATTTTATTTTTAGGTCTTTCCTTTTGAAGGAGGAATTAACAAGTTTTCCACATTTTTTTTCTGGATTCTAACGATAGTGAACTAAAACCACCACTAGATGTCAGATTTGCAGAGTGTCTTTAAAACAAGTCCTTCCTTTATGTATCTTAAACACATTTATGCCTCACATCTTCTATTAAACGTCACAAAGCATGGTCCCTGACTGAATTTGTATGACTTGGGGATAACTATCTACATCTATCTATATATTATATATCAATAATATATCATTATCATAACAATATGGAACTAGGCTATTGCTTTTGCTCTCAAAATATGTTTGACCCGCAGGATGATGGAATTGCAACTATAATCCATTTAAAGTTTCAACACAACCCTACCCTACTATCCAATAACAGATTGCTAGCAATTTCTACTGCTCTAAAAGCAGTGCTTATCTATGGCATATATGGGGATACAGCATGAGTGGAAATAGCTGCTCAGGAGTTGAAAAATGTCACATGGTGATATGGAACATTTCTTATCGCTTCTCCACCAGCTCAATTTAAAGAAGTGTCAAATCCTGACACATAGAGTAATGCACAGTATGCCCAGGATTCACAGTCTGTAGGACAGTAAAAGTCAGGATGCAACTGAACATTTCAGGATTATGCTGCCTGTTCATTCATATTATTCCACATTTAAGTCAGTTGAAGCTGAATTAGCATCACAGTGATGTGCAAGATAGATAGAAAAAAATGTATTATATACATTTTCCAAATTCAGTTAACAGGGAGAATAAACGCAGATTACATAATTAAGGGACTGGCTAAATTGAACACAAGGCTAATTTGCAGCCCACTGAAACCCAGCTATTGTGCTCTGGAAGAGAGAATCCCTGGTGTGCTGAGCACATAATTCCAATTCTCTAAAAGGGGGCTGCTTGACATTGGTTTGACATCCCAGTGTTCAGCAGGATTCTCTTCTCTTAGGACTCCACATGAGCACTTGCCCTGGGTGTAGAAACCACAGGAACCACATAAACGAACGGGACCGCTGGTAGTAAGCGATACAACCCTCTGCAGCCAGCACAGGCATGCAATAGGAGAGAGCTCGGCTGGGGACACGCTGCTTTTTCCTCCCAGAGGAGCGGAGAGACACCATTCTCTATGGAGCCCTGCTGTCAATTACTCACTCCGCACATCGACGGAGCATATGGGTTCGGCATGAAACGACTGTTCTGACCCCTCGTACAAGTCAATTATCTGAGCTGCCCAGTGATAACTATACAGGTTTTTGTGGCTTGTTTTGGCTTGTTAAAAACAAGACAAATAACTGCGTTGTATGAAACCCCCTCTCACTTTAAAACAGGCCTGGTTTAGACATGTTGGAATGCCAGCTAATTGTCGGTAAAGTCTTCCGACAATCTTAACATTATACGTTGTACAATCTTTGTTGTATTTTCCTTAATAAAGCACATTTTATAAATCTGGGCAACAGCTATAAACTAGACCAGCATTTCCCAACCTTTTCCAACCCACAGCACACTTGCACAAACATATTTATTTTGCGCCACAGGCACACCCCAAATGTAAAACTGAATCAAACTTAATACAAAAGATCTGTTTATCTTTCCCAAATGTGACTTTCCCAACATTCCACGGCACACCTGATGATGTTTGACGGCACACCAGATGGGAAACGCTGAACTATACAACGCAGCATCATCCCTACTTGCTGTTGATACACTGTTTTAAAATGCACACACCATTAGGGTAGTCAATTCTCACTCAGTTCATCTCGTAAGAATTGTTTGGAGTACAGCAGCAGAAGTTTATTATGTTCCATCCATATCTCCCCTCTTCTCTCCATTTTGGGTGAGAAAGAAAATTTGTTATTTATGAGTTCAAACCTCTAAAACAGGTGTACCCCTGCTTCTGTCCACATAGTCCTGAGTGTCCCATGAGCCAGATGGATCTGGAATATGTGATCTGTTTGCATGAAGAGTGAATGGCTCCCATTCTGGCTGATAGAAGCGGATGTCAAATGTTTGAGCCCAGTTGGCAAACACAGTCTTTTCCGTGATGAAGCGGTGGTGACTGCCGTGTCTGCTTCGTTCATGTGAAAGGTACATAGAGCACTCGTCAGGTCCAGAGGGCTCATAGTAGTGATAAGGTACATTGGGATGAGCGGGCAATCTGCACATGGATCAGGAACAGGTTGACAGTGTAAGATATTACCTTACTCTGAGCATAAACTCAAAGGATTGAATATGCTATTTTGTTATGTACCATGCCATTTGATCTAATCCTGCATTTAAGTATGGGTATAAACACTGTCACATCTTTTTCTTGTAATCTCCGGGCACCCATGCAACATTAAAACACATGCTCAGGACAAAAAGTACTAATTCACAAACTCTTCAAATCATAAACAGTCATCAGAGGAAGAGCAGAGCCCACCTGCAGAAGTCTGGCGGCACCATGCCGTAGACGTTGATTTGGTCGCACAGCTCCAGGGCTATGGCCATGGTGAACCAGCCTGTGCTCAGCCATGAGTTCGAGCTCCTCCTGGAGGACAGGGACTCACATTTACACAAAAGTCATCTAATCCCATCTGTTCAGGCATTCAGTTCTGTGGTCACTGAATTGTCAATGTAATGTATGGCTGAAAAATAAAGGCTGCCTGCCTCAAATACACACACCTGAGCTGGAGTAGGTGGGCATGATGAAGACTGGGCAGCAGCCCCGCCTGTCACTAGGGCTGACCCAGCTCATGCAGCTTTGCCATTCCTGAGTATAATGGACCACTTAGCTTGGCCTTAGTCTGCCAGGGGGCACTGATGGTGCCAGGGAGCGAGCCAGCCAGACAGCCTGTTCAGACCTCAGTCATCTGTCTTATATCCAAGTTCTGGCTCTGTAAACCTATTAACGTTGGAAGACTGATGTGCTGGCTGTCACTCTCCATCGCAGAGCTAATGACATAGCCCAATTACGGCGCAGCATATGTAACTGTCACATGAGTGCTTAGCATCTGAGTGAGTGAATGCCTCATTTGGCGCTGTGGTTGATAACCTTTCAATGTCAGTATATGATTAGCAACTTGGCTCCTCCAGTAGATGACATGAGTGGGCACTTCAATGCAGTGTGTAAGACACTGACTCTCCTTGTCTAAGGAAATGACCATGTTCAATCAGTTTTCTAAACATTCTTTATGATTGACCACTGACCAAACATAGATATGTGTAGAGGACAGCAACCAACTATACTTTAAATATCCAATTCTGCAGCATAAGTCCGCTTTCTCAGTGTCCATCATGGCCACATGCTGTACAGATCCTCTTTAAATCAATACATATAATGCTAAGTCCACTTTGATTTACAGTATAGTTAACGGCACTGATTGTGGTTTGGTGGTTTGGAGATCATACTTACTTCTTTGTTGGACAAGTATATCAAAAAAGCACCCCCACCTTCAAACGAAAGGGCATATATTTAATTACTAAAAACAATGATATCTGCCTCCACTGCATACAGTGTCGAAGTACCTGTTTTTGAAGTGTGCTGACAGACACTTAACTTCTTTGACCGATTTCACAAACCCCCAAAATGACAGCACTAAACTTTGGAACGCTCACCTATCAATCCCCGTCTCCCGCTTGAAGAGCTCATCAAAGCGGAACATTTTGAGGCTGGAGAGGACGTAGATGTTGAGTTTGGGCAGTAGCTCGTTGACTAACCGCAGGTTGTTGTAGACCAGGCCTTTGCCGTCCCGTCTCATGCTGTTGCTGGGCCCCCAGAACAGGAAGACCGTGTCCTGGCTGGTGTTGAGCAGGTCCTGCTGGCTCCGTAGAACCCTCTGCAGGCTGGAGTGGGCCACCACCCGCAAGCTAGTGTGCCGACCCACGTCCCTTTGATAGCCGGTGACAGGGGCGTCGTTCATGCGGATAACGCACTCACTACGGTCGATCTCGTCGCCCCGATTGCTGCCTGTCAGGTGGCCGGAGCTGGTCACTAGGGCGCAGCAGTTGCAGTGCATCTTCAGTGGCTGGAGGAGACATAATAGCATGTGAAAGAGTGAAAGTTAACTGGGTTTTGTTGTGAAAACTGGCTAAGGGGGGTTCAAATGTAAGGACATTAGGTGTTACAATCAATGTTCACGACATTCCTACCAGTCTGGAATAATTTCTGCTGCTTGAGTTCTAGTCTCATACATACAGTGCAAAGCAGCACATTAACACAACATTCAATAACCTCTATTTATTGGATTATTTGCAAGCTGATTAAATACATGTGTAACATTGATAGGAGAGAGCTGAAGCCTAAAACAACAGGACCTTTTACTGTAGTAATCTTGCAACAGGATGGAAAATTGTTCAGTTGAAAGCAGTTATAAATATGATTTGGAGCAGTGTGTTTAACATAAAACCAAAAAGTGCAAAGCCCACCCTCCTGGACATCAAAGATCATCAGAGGTCCAACTTTTGCCCAGAGATCTAAATCTGGCAGCCAAATAAGGACAATTGTAGCCTCTGGAATGCTACCACACAATCGGTACGATAGCACGGCGTAGAAGGCCATGTACAAGGCCATCCGTCTGTAACAGTATAAAAACTGAGATGCTCTCATGAATAATTCCTAGCCCAAGGAGACCAATTGGCATTCTGAGCAACACCTCTGGCTTCATACTTTGCAGAGGCCAAGGAAAGGGTGAATGCACATGGCCTGTGTATATGTATGCAGGTGCAATTACCATCAACCTGTGCCCCCACTGTTTTCATCAGGCTTCTCCTACTATTATCTTTGTGATGCCACACAAGTCCTTACTGGGGAGAGCCAGAGGGGGAGAGAAGTTGTCTGGGCTTGACTTGATGTGGCCTGGAGACACTTTATAATCATGTCTTTGCTTCAATTGTTTGCATTTTCTTCCAGTGTGTCAGGATGAGCAACCCCCATTCCATATCCAACCATATGTTTCCAAGCATCGTCGAACGTGAATTTGAATGTGAATTTTCCAACAAACTCCCAGTTTCTCTATTCCTTATTCTAGACCTTGGCCAACCAGAAAACTAGAAAACTAGATTGAGCAATAAGCTATCCAATCAATCACACTGTCCTCTGCTTAGCTATGGGAATAGCATCTCATAAATTGTTTTAATTTTATAAATCTTTTGGGATGGTGCTCGGGGGAAACAACGTCTTAACTTGTATCATCATTTCTTTACGTCAGGCATAAACCCATGCATTGATACAGCATTTCTTCATTGACTCTTTTCAACCACCAGGGACGGGATCTCTCTAAAAGTCATTCAAATTTCCTTGACATATCGTACAGTTTATGACTGCTCAATGATTCTAGGATGGAATGTCCTGAAGAGATTTGAGTCTTAAAGAAAGGAATGACAGCTGAAAAAGACACACCTGAAAACAAAAACAAAAAAATCATTAACCAGCCCTAAAGGTAACTACGGTCTTAGTACCTTGACATCGTTGCTTGCCATACAGCTCTACTGGGGCACAGGCCCCCCATGTCCGGGCACAGAGAGTAATGTGTGCGCCACAGTGGACGAACCTGGACCGCAAGGTGCACACTCCAGCTTGTATTTTAGGTTAAACTGCAATGCTTTGACATTGTGGATAAAATAAAATACATTCTGTTCCCGTTATCATTAATCTAAATCTTGTTAAAACTTGAAAGTGAGACTTTAGTGGGGCACAGCAGATCAATCAATAATACCCATATGACCACTAAACTTTTAAACAGATCATATTGAGATGATCCATTTGACATTTTCTAAGAGTTTCTATGAATTTTGAACTAACTAAACCCAAACCACAGACACTTTCTCTCTATACTTCATCAGATACTATATGGATACGTCTATTTTTTTTATCAATCATTCATTCATTACCCCAATCAAATAAAGTATAAGGTATAGGATGTTAGCAGGTTGAAACACCTATCAGGATACTGTGAACAGGATCTGTTAAATTAGTCAAGCTATTATAAACAGCGCAGAGGCCTAGGGACAGCAGCAGTTGGTATGGCTCCGGCCTAAGTCAATTACCGCCCACACACTAACTCTAGACTTATCGGTAGCATCCTACTCTCCCAGACGAACCCAAAGCCATAATTGCTTTCAGACGAATGGTCCCATCCAGTCCCATCCCTTCTTCTGTCACATCGGGGTTTTGTCTATGTGCACTAAGTAATCCCTTGCGACATATACTGTAACCCAAATTGCGTCCTGTCTCAAGATCATGACGGACATGAGACACCTGGAGAAATCTGTCTACTGAAGCAGTTTTTACGCACACACATTTCATCAAAGCCTGGAACAAGACTGTGTGGAATAACTTATATGTTTACACTGGCACATTATCTGCTTTTAGTATTATGAAAATATCCACTTCAGAGAAAATATACATGGACACAAGTACAGATTAGTTGTACCTGCTGTAAAGTGAAGCTATACTGATTCCCCCTCAGAGCCCAATTAATTACACTGGAGGTTCTACCAACAGATGGAAACTCATTAATCTCCTCCAAGTGACACAGATTCCAATAGCACTCCTAAAACCAGCTCTGTTGGCAATTTGGTCCATTAAAAGTGGGATAATCAAGGCGACTTGTTTCCCTGAGCATATAGAGTGAAGAAGGGGAGCTGTGGGTTCCTAAGGCGAACTAATACTTACATCAACATCTATGGAGAAAGCTGAAAGAAATAAGAGAGGAGTGCTCTGCTGATTTCGACTGGCACGGTATATACAGATGCTTTTCATTATGATGGTATTCATGGCTTTCTGGCAGATTTTCTCTTTACATCCTGTCCCTTCCACTCCGTTCATATGGCGTAGGAGAAAACTCATTTTTTTCAGGAATGGGTAAAAATTGCAGTACTGTACATGAATTAAGTATGCTTATAACTTAAACAGACAGGGTTAGACATGATTGTTCAGGTGCCAGTTTCAGCTTTGGGTAAATGTTATTGTTGCTGTACTGGCAATTATAAAGTGGAAGGGTGCTTTAGAGTTACTAATACAGATTATTTTATTGTTCTTCATTCTGGCTTTGATATGGTGGCCTCATTCAAGGTAATCAAAGTTTTTATTTGGTTGCTTAGAGACTACGCAACACGTCGTTCTTATTATTTATCCTCCTCTTAGAAGGTGATTGTATCAGATAGTTTGGTTTTCAACGCAAAGAGATACATTTATTAAGGGCTTTAAAGGCAGGCAGAAACACACTCCAAACACTGATTTCAGGATAAGAATATGTATTGATGCCCCCGAGTATTCTTCAAAGGTCATCATCTATTTAACTGAAATTGGCAAGGTTCAGAGAACAGTGGGCAGAGGAGGGAGGAGGAAGGGGGTTGAACAGAGAAGCTGTCACTATTATGTCAGAGTCTGAAATTGACTGTGTGTGTGTGTGTGTGTGTGTGTGTGTGTGTGTGTGTGTGCATACACAAAAGCAAGAGAGACGAAGAGAAAGACAGTGACCGCATCTCTAATTTTCTTGTCAAAAGTAAATATCAATTATTGTAGTGGACATGTCCGTTGACATCAAACAGGGAAAGTAATGTATGTTTTCTGTTCAATCAAAGTAAAGTTGGTCTGTTTGTGTGAATGCTTGGGAATCATATTCTTGGGTAGAACGTGGGATGCAGCCATATTCATTCTTATATTTATTATTATTAATATTATTATTATATTATTTATTTTTACAGGGGTAACCGACTGAGACTGGGTCTTTTTTCCAGCAGTGCCCTGGTTTAAGACAGAATATCGTATATAAATTACAACAAAACAAACACGATGAAAATAAAATTAAGCAAATTGTGTTTGTTTTTTTCATATTTATCAAAGAGTACAATATTTAAGTTTCAACAAAAAGAAGAACACTTTAACATACTGCTCTATTTTAAATTCCTGTTGAAACTTGTTCCATTTATCTGAGGCAAAAAAACTGAAAGCAAATTTTCAAGTCCTGTTAAAACTTTTGGGCTTTCAAGTGTAAGTAAGTAAAATGTATTTATAAAGCACATTTAAAAACAACTCACGTTGACCAAAGTGCTGTGCAGACCAGAGCAGACAGTGAATCACAGAGAGATAGATTAAAAAACAAATAAGCAGCAATACACTCAAATCAGTCAGTCCCTCACAATTTAGGCATAGGAACCACATAAAAACATAATAAAATCCAAATAAAAACCACACCAGGACGATCCTAACGCTAAAGAATAAAAGTGAGATTTGAGCCTGGGCTTGAAGGAATCAATGGAGGGGACTGGAAGGGTAAGATAGTCCTAAAAAGGCAACTCGCCTTGCAATGCTTTGTAAACCAAAAAATATCAAAAAATGTAAAGCACATCACTAAAAGCACTATCTTATCCTCTATGGATCTCCAAGCTATTAACTGACATTTTATACAGTGTTGATGGTTAATGTCTGGCCTTCTGCATCCCTTTGATAAGATATAAACCAACCATGCAGTAGTGTTGTCTGCTCAGCCATATGGTTTAAATCACAGCCCATAGAAAATATATTATGCACAGACAATAATAGGGGACATTATCAGGCATCTGCAGTCACTGCCTCCTCACATATACCAGCCTCCTGGAACAGCTGAGGGCAGGTGTGTATGTGTGCGTGTGTGTGTGTGTGTGTGTGTGTGTGAAGAAGTGAGGGACTTTCTGTATTTCCAGACCTCAAATTACCCCTAAAAGCACTGGATATTAAAACCTAGCTCAAAGGAGTCTGTGCCCAGATAACAGAGGCTGCAGCATAGCTAAGAAGAGCCCCTTTGCAGGACAGAGTACAACTGGAGCAAAGCATTTGGAAGGTGAAGGGAAAAGTATCTTCTAAAAAGCTGCGGTCAAAAAGTGCAAAAAGTGCATGTGTGATATGTAAAATATTGCAACACTCTTCTTAGAGTGAACAAGACTGGTAAAAACTACTGGTAAAAGTACTGTTATAGCTTCAAATGGAATTCAGATTCCTGGATTATTCAAAAAAGTATTTAATAATGATGTAGTGGAGGCAGACAAACAGTCTGTTCAACTGGAATTTGACAACTACGCTCAACAGCTTGTCATCATTACACAGTGAAATTCCTCTGCCACCATGTTTGCATTGAATCATGGTCTCCCTCGCTTATCCAGCATTACCTGAGCAAACTGTCTTTCACAGGGCGGAAACCATTTCACGAGCTCACCGTAGAAGTAAGCACCCAGATAGGTCAGACCTCTACAAACCTAGTGTCCACAATACAACAAGACAGAGGGAATCAGTTGGGGCCGGTGTGAATCAGAAAACAGCCATTAGAGTCCAGAGGCGCAGACGCCCCGGCCTTGCCTTGTTGACACCGACGAGCTGGCGGGATAAACTCGCACTTGAAGTCATGTGTGATTTTCATTAAAAGCAGCTTAATGGATTTGCAGACTGTCAACACACCATCATTGGATTTTGAGGGATATAAGCTACTTCCTTTTTAGAGTTCGATTCTTATAGAGACCGAAATTGGAGCAAAAGTTCTCTACTGTGGGAGTTGCTACAATAACATATCACTAACAATTGTATTAACTTGCAGTAAACACGATTCTTATTCCTCTGGCTTCCACGAGCAGCCACTGCAACACTGTGTGATAAAAGGGAGAAATCTGTAGGCTACGAAGGCTTTTGAAGTCTTTTCATTGGATGTTGTGTCCTTTTAAAGTCTATTCCTTATTTAATATTTCATGGTAGCCACATCAATTATAAAGTGGGTAACGAAATAAACTACAGAGGGAATTTAGAGATGGCACTATTGAGACATGCAGAGTTCTGTAGCTCTACAGTAAACATATTTTAGTATAGGAGAAGTTCAAATTTATTGTAAAATACAGGCATAATAATACTCAACTATCTCGATAGAAAAATGGTGTCTATTTCCATTTTCCACAAATAAAACATAAAAAGACAACAGTTTGGCAAAATTCTATTCAGCATTGTTTTTTCAAAAATTCCTTTTGTAGGCTACCTGCAAATTCACTGGATATGAAAACAACCTGTAAAAAACTAAAACATGAGTTTCCAACAGACACACAGTTAACAAACTATACCTCACAGTAAACACTAAAGCACTTACATAAAGAGTCTTACATGCATACATACATACAATTATAATATTGACCACAAGATGAATAGGCAGATTCAAATAGCAGTCAATTAAATAATGACTATTAAATACTATGGTGATTTGCTCCTGTAACTTAAGTTCTTTCTTAAGCAAGTTCCAATTAAATTGGGTTGAGTACATAAAGGCCTATCTCAGTTCAAACAGTGGGAACTTCAAATAAAAGCAAGTCCTGAGTGTGTAAGCATGACTTAGTCACGTTCCCATGTGGTGTATGAGCTCATTTGAAAGGAGCATGCACAGGAAAGCCTTGTAAATAAAGATGCACCAGTCTCCTAGAAGACAAGACAGGCCAACCAACTCGAGTTTAAGGAACAATGGTGGGCAATAGCTTTACAGATTAAAATGAATCTCAGTACCCTATGAAAAACTGTGTAGAAGGACCGCAAACATTGTGTGGAAACATGCATTTAAACTATATCACAATTAATCCCATGACCACGAATCCAAAACTGCAACTAAGAACAGCCCGGCAGACAAGGTTAATGCCCAAACATTCAATGAGCAATTTTTGAATTTCATTGACATGCTAGTCCAACGACTTCTATCTACATGACAGCGGACTGCAGATCAGGTGCTGCTCATATTATAAATGCAGAACATCACCACCACAGCAATATGCCTCTGTAGTGTTCAGGGCTCAACACATACTTACCTGTATGCACCAATTATAACAATTATGCTCAAAGACACTTGATAGATTTAAATGTCCGGGCTATTTTGGAAAGGGGAACAGATCAATACAAAACTAGGACATAGCAATCACATTTGTGGCCGTATCTGGCAACTTACTACAAACTGCTGATGGCATCAATTCCAGAATTACATTTGAATTGAGTATTTTAGTTGGTCCATACTTTCTTCATATTCTTACGTAAACCCAGGACCAGAACAGCAAGGTGTACAGTAGCTTATAATTCTCACCTTTTGACCAAATACTCCTGTGTAACCCTCAAGGTATGCCGGTAGGTGTCTTTGGCGTGTCTGGGATTTTCTTGGCTTCTGTTTGGTTGGCCAAACAGCATCTGAGTGGTAGGAGGATGCGTCACCATAGCTGCTATTGTACACCACCATCAGACTGGTGACCATGGTGATGAGGATGATACCTATAACCCCATGACACTGTGAAACACAGCATCATTCATGACAAATAGAAAAAGCAAAAACAGAATCAGAGTAACATAAAAATGCATGGCATAGTAAAAAAGCATAGTTAAACTTCATTTTCACGTGCACTTTCAAATTCAAGCAGAATATTATACGAAATTGTGTAAATGTGATCAAACCTGTGATGGCATATTTAGCTTTTGGGATGCTCTGACCTGTTTTAGTGAACTCAGGCACCCTCTGTTCAAACCGTTAGGAGTGCAACTGTTTGAAGCTAGTCTTATCTCTAGTCCTTCCTTCAGTGGTGAAAACAACTTTATCTCACGGATGTGCTCTGCTCATTTCACAGGCTTTTGAACAGTGTGCAATTATTAGTACAAAGACCCTTGTGTTTGTTCAAGTTTTTGTCAAACGTCTAAAGAACCTGCAGAGAATCTGTAGGATCTTTGACCTGCTGGCAAGCATATAAAGTATATCTAGATTTTACTTAGCTTCAATTCTCAATAATTAATCATATACAGACAAATCATTTATTTTTCATTGGAATTACGCACACAATTCCACAACAAAACCTTACAGGTATATAATTATAACTGCCTCTAATCTGACATCTAAAAAGTTCTAGCTGTGTCGCTTGGCTAAATATACGACTGAATTCAGCGTTGTTCTGTATTCCTAAACAAAATATAAATGGTTACCAATCGTGTCTTCTTCGTTTTGTCCATATTCCCTTATCTTGACAGACTGGCACTAAATGGTCCTCTTGTAATCTTGGTTTTGACGTACTGTTAAACTATACTGCCATGGCGAAGCATTTACTTTAGCTCCGAATTATGCTGAATGTACCTGTGCCTTACTTAGCACGAGGGCTTTTTTGCTCATGCGTTCAAAGCGCATAATATACTCCCCCCTTCCATGAACACGGCAGAACTTACACTGGTAGAGCCCCCAATACAATTCCTTCTCATGGTCCTTATAAATAAAACATATTTCCCGATTTGTTGCGCTGCCCATTGAGGGTTTGAACCATATAAATGATAATATGTGTCCAATCTGCATGGTTTGAACGATTTAATTTAATTGCATAGAGTTTAGTGGTTGGACTTTGCGTGATGGTTTTCATTTGATTTGTTTCTTAGTTACCATACATTTAATAAATTAGCTTATTTTTGGTATGTTTCGTTTAGTAAGAAATCCAATTGTGTGATACAACCTTGGGTCCATGAAACTGTAAACCAATATCTTTACAGTAAGTACCTGATTCAAAATTATTTGCAATTTGTAATTGTGACTGGGGAACCTCAATCAGGTTACAGAAACGGTTTGCATAAATTATATTTATCATTGGCTACATGGCGTCGCATATTTGGAACATGTTGGAAAGCTAAACTTAAAGAAAATAAATATGGTATAATATATAATAGCAACCAGAACACTAGAGCTCCTCACAGAATATATTTGTTGGAAGCTGCAATCCAGTCTGGAACTGTTGAAAAAGGAATCGGTCTTTTTTCAGAAACCCTCTGAGTAAAGTATAATTTCACTCCATGGTTAATATTACTTTCATCTCCAAATCCTTGCTTTATGAGCCTGGCTTTAGATGTTCGAACAGTGGCTTAAATTGATCTCACATCACAAAACTACACACACATCCAGCTAAAGCAGACAGGCAGGAGCCTAGGATGTAAAAATAAAGCTTGAGAATCAAGCAACAACAAAGTGGAGGGATACATTGTAGTCCAAACTGCATGTGCCACATAAACTTCCTTTTTTTCATAAAAAAAATATAAATTTAAATATGAACTAAAAGTGTCTTCTAAAGATGCATACTTTTGCTACAAACTTTTAAGAAATTACATTGTATTGTAGTCATAAATTCGATGTCAAATAAATTGCAAGCAAACATACCCACTACTTTGCAGTATTAGATGTAGGCTTCACCATAACTTGAATATGTGATATTCAATGTGAAATCCAAAACGCTGTTGCATTCATTTATGTAATATTTGAACCCAAAACATAAGATACATTGTTGGTGAACTCCAATTTTATCAGTAAATCTTTGAGAATTAACACAAATTGCCAAATAATCTGCCAAAAGGAAGTCACTATATTTGTAATCATTACTCCATGGCAATCTGAGTACTAAATAATTTCAGCAACTAAAGTTAAGTTATTGATCTTGATTTGTTTGATACACAGGTCATGTGATGCCTGTGTTGCCTTTGTTGTTAAATGCATTTAGGTTAATAGCCAATAGTTGGAAAATGTATTTAATTAATAATCGATCTAGTGTAGAGGGGAGCTATAATAAAACAAGACACAGTACTTCTGTACAGTACAGCTGCAATAGAACTAGAAGACCTGCAGGGGACAGTGTATCTCTAAATAAGCAAGGATGACAAGCTGAGGTGTCGGTGTAAAAATAAGAAAGCAGTGGACTGTAAAGAGAGGTCTTTTGGGGGGATATTTTAACAAAAGCTAAAAGTGGCCAATAATTGCAAATGCACATTGTGAAACCGCATATTTTAAGTAGGCCTACTACTAAGTTTGTAAAATACATGTATAGACAGAACACGCTTAACTCACAATTAAAACATGAAGAATGGGCACTGGATATCTAGGTATAGGTAGGTTACGTTTGGACAATGGTCGAGGTGAAAACATATTATTACATCGGAGAAAGTCGCTATTTGTAAGAGATAACCTAGTAGTAGAGCTAATATGTTTATGAAAGGAGGTTATTATTCAAATGCAGGGGAAAGTTGTAGCGTCCCCTTTAAAACAAATTTTTCTCAGACAGTTGATGACGCTTCATCGTGCTGTAAACACGGCTGACGCTCAGCTGCGTGGCCGACACAGCTCTAAACTAGAGCTAGTAATACTGAATTTACGTGGACTGGACCATTAAACCGATATCACATCAAGTGTCATATGCAATCTCAGAAACTAATACGGTGCAGATTTTACTGTACAAAGTGCAATGGCCAGGAAGACGGACATTCCCCCTTCTTACTATGGTGAGTCGACATTTGTCTTTCTTTGTAAGCCAGGGCTCATTTTTTGAAGAAAACATGACAAAGGATGGAATACTACGAACCCCAGCTCGAATGCTATTGGGCTTACTTTCATTAAAGAATGTAGGCTAAGTACTTTGTTGCAATTAGGCAGTTACTGATTCATCCATTCGTAAATTAAATAATACGCTAGCTACATAGCTAAATTATACGATATTTTTCCTGCAAAGCATTACCTTTATAATTTTAACCGTAAATAGTTATGTGGATTGTGCTTTTTCCAGCTATCTTGTTTGTAAGGTTTAAAGATTGACAAATGCAAATAGACTTCAAAATAGCATGGCTTCTGTCTAGAGATCGTTTGTTAACCAAGCGTTGAGAAGCACCACAAAGGTTCACATGTGTTAAAAACATATTTGGGGACCATACAATGTAGAACATCTTGTATCCAACAACACTTTTTCTTTGTTTTGCTCCTGAACAACATTAAATATTATAATTTGATTACCAATAATGAAAGATTTATCGACAAAAAATAATACCTACACATACGGACTATAATTGTCCAAGACAAAGGAATTCCTGTGTCGAAATTACTACAAATGGATGTCCAATCCCTAGGCAGATTTTCTCTCCAGTAGCCCTTGTTGTTTATCTAAATTATATCATATATATAAAAAACAATATGCCTCATAGAATACATAGAAGTTCATATTTTTGTATTGAAGTAATATTTTCAGTGATCTAGTGATTAAACGATTCAATGGGTTTCCCATTATACCATTTCACATACATGTGGATTGTTTGTTACCTGTTGTGTTATTACATGTCATTACATGTCAGTCGGATTGTCAGTTGAAACTAAGGGTCATAGTAAATACAGTAAACCACATTTTGGCCATTGTTTGATGTGCAGCTACTTTATAAGACATCATGGGAAAGCTGCAGTGCCTTTCATCTCCCCACACACTGACTGTGCTTGTCACTTAGTTCCCATGACTCCAGCACTCTGCCAATCATGCTTGTATCCTGTCAACTAGAGTTTGAGATCAGGCTTTTGGAGCGACCCTTTCTCCATGGATCTCAGCATTGCATATGGTATAAAGTGGGTTTGGGTGTCTACTGTCTAGAAAAGCGCAATTTCAAATGCAATCTATTATTATATTTATTCACACACAGTAATAGCCTTCATTTCCTTTTTCAAATTGATGTGTAATTTGATGATAAATTTGAGTTTACTTTGAACAATCGTGAAACAAAATTATATAGATATTGCTTATATAAGGGACACAAATGTGAGGTTTCTGGCTCATCACACACAATATTTTGGGAATATTATCTAATGGGTTTTGCATTTGGGCCAGTACACCAGTTCTATACATCTCTAGAGCATCTCATACAATGTATTGTGGTTCATTTTAATATATGATTACTTTATGTGTGATTTGAACTGTAGAGCCAGCTGGAGACTTAGTTAGTGGAGCATGGAATAGAGTTCTGCTGACTCCCCATGTTCAGGTCAGCTGCTCGGTCCAAATGGCCTCATTGGTGCCATTGCTCAATCAGCTCTCGGGGCCAAATGGACTTTCAAAAGCAGTGCTAGACTGTCAGGGAGGCAAAGGTTGATATAATTGTTTTTTACTTGAAAGCAAAAATGTAAGCCTACATAAAAAAGGTTCATTAATCATTCAAAATGTATAGCCTAGATTATGCCTCATCCATATTTGGACAAAATAAGTAGTTTTGATTTACTGATGTTCTACCCTCTTTGACTTGAATGGTCATCATACTGTAATCCCCCCAAATGAAGCATTGCACAATACATCCGATTGTACCGTAGAACTGTTTAAACAGCCATCTAGTGCAAATAACACTCTGTGATTACTCGGTGACAGGTTCATAATTGACATTTTAGATATGAGTTCCATCCAACATAGAAAGTGGTGAGTCGGGCATACTGTTAATTAACTGATTTCTCGCATGGTCAGTTTCCTAAACGCTGCATTTCTACACTGAGCAAATATGCAGAGGCTTGACAGAGTGCTAAAAACTTTGGTTTTCAATGAAAGACTAAAGTCAATTAGCAGACGTGTTTTATTTAAAGTTAGGACTGTTGATGGCTATATTAAATGGTGCTCCCCACAGTGTCTTTTAAATATAGACAATCATAATGGTTACCCGTAAGCAGGTTGTGTCTTTTACTGTTTGCTATAATAACATGGTTCAGCTCTCCGGATTGTGGGGCTGCAGTGCCTTCACTGGTAGTTTGAGGATAAAAAAAGGCACACACATTAATTAATTACACTCACTTTTGTGTTAACGCCAAACATGGTTGTGGCTGTGTTTGGCCTTGACACTAGAAAGTCAGATTTAAACTGCCTCATCTGTGTCTCTATGCCGTTGATGATAACATGGAGGTTTTTAATTTCCAATTTGCTGCATGAATACAGTCTGTATCTGTGTGTGACTGGAAGGCTAACTGACAATGGCAGTGATTTATTAATCACAAGGCAAAGACATTCTGCAGAATGAGAAAGTGATGCAGCTAAATGCACGGACACTCTGAAAACAAGCCTAACAAGCTCTCCAGTTTTAAGTCTGTGGTTACTGTGAGCACGGCAATCACTGTGGACTGGCCTACAACGGCACTGAATGTTTTGGGTCGATCTTTCACAGATGGATCCTGGTAGTAAAAGAAGGTGCAGTGTTCCAGCTTTGTTTGTTGCAGAGGTGAAGGCCTTGCATAACACCTTGGGGATGTGCTGACTTGCACTGGAGTTTAATTCGACTCGTCGAGGCTGATCTGAATGCTAAAGTATGCAGCCAAGTGGCAGAGTATATGAGAATTCCAACTCAAGGACACCAGTGTGAGGGCAATAGTAACATTGACCAAGTTTGGGTGACGGGCCTCCCTCAAACCAAAACAGATACAATGTACTTTAAATCAATCAACAACGTTAACAGACTCTGGAGTGCTCCGAGTCTTCTAATACCCCCTGCAGCTTATGCCACATTGGCAAAGAGCAACTTTAGAGTGTTTACCCAGATAATCGAACATCACTATAATAAAAGGTGAGTACTAAAGTGTAATCCTGTCCAACCTTGGTTACAAGGAAATGCATAAATGCATTAACGTTAGTGTGGATTTGTCTGCAACATTATCTTGGTTGTGTCTCGGTTGGTTGCTAACTGTGGGTAACCTTACTTGCCAGGAAACAGAAGTATATTATGTGCCTATGATCTAATTTTTCAGTACGTTGACAGTTAGCCCATCGATAGATGGACAAAAACAGGTTGCCGTTCTTACAAATATAAACTTCTAGGCAAATAATTACGAACAGCATTCAGTTGTTCAGAGTGACTCCTCCCACTTCTGTGTGGCCGACAAAAGCCCCCATCAACAGCAAGTCCCATCAGCTGACTTTGGAGGTTGCAAGCGATGCATAGACAGGCGTAACAGACGTTGTGCTCTGTGCTCGTCCTATAAATCCATATAAACCCGAGCCAAAGCTAGTTGAGCCCGTCACTGATCCGGCGTGAGCGGGACACGTTTCACTGGAACACCGGTCTCCTGCCGAAAAGCCTCGAGGCACTTAGTTTCTCTTCAAATCACTGCTAGCTCAGAGAAAAAAGCCAAGGTCATCTGCTCCCCGACACACTGCTGCGGCAGCCTCGGCCGAGCACGCCTGTCAAAGTCTCAAACTGTCCAAGCCTCCCAGCGGGGGGAGCCCACCCTGTGCCCTCTCTCGCTGTCTTATGGTGGAAAATGTCAGAGCTGGGGCATCACCAGCATTGGTGAGATGAATAAGTGCTGGTGGGTCAGCAGGGTTACTCCCCATGGAGGTCTGTATCAGATGTACCAACTGCACATCCCTAGGGACTCTCCATCTAGGATTGGGATGTTTGAAGTTTTGTTGTCTGTTTTAAGTACAGTAGGTTGTCTGTTTCTGTAAGGGAGAGAAGAGAACAGGAAGAAACAGAGAATGGAGGAAAGAAATGTGCTGACCAAGTATACGTCGAGCAGAAGAAACACATAACTGTGTTAGATAGGGTGGGATGTGTGAAAGGCTGCATTAAGCACGATAAAAGAGGTTGTGTGTCCATGTCTTCATTAGACTAAAGTGAATTAGCCACCTTGAGGTTTCTAGCTGTTTGGATTCCACGTGGGATAGATTGAAAATCCCTTACTCGTTCCGGGCCGACCAGGGAGAGTGAGTAGGCTGATCAGCATGCTGCACCCAGTGGGCGTCAGGCTCAAAGGGCTTTATGTCCAGGCCACTCTCTCCAAGTGTGTACATGGATTCAATGGATAACACACACTGGTATGTTTTCCAGGTCTAGGTATATGTATGCCATCTGACTCAGTTCTCAAACTGCCCTCAAGAAACACCCACGTGATGTTTTGCCGGACATTTATCAGTGTCTTTCGAGACGTCTCTATCTCTGCAATCCACCAAACAGATTTTGTAAACTGTGCATTAATCCACCAATGACAATGGAACATACAAAATGCATAATACTGTTTTCAGAATAAAGACCAATAGCAAGTAGGGAACCATCACAGTCATGTTACAGTTTCTTCTTCTCTCTATGGAAATGCAGAAGCAAAGGCCTCATCAAATATGGATTACAATACACAGCCTTCAAACCTGCAAGCAATGCCTACATGGCAAAGCAGCAGACATTTATTATGCACAATTTTCAGATTTTCACCGTTTGCCTCGTCTCTTCTGTAACCCAGTTATAGATTAAAGAATGTAACTGTAAGAAAAAAAACGCGTACAAAACAAAGGGTAAACAATGCGAGCTGACAGGACTCCTTCCATGAGCCAAATCTCCCACTGCCTCAAGGCTAATGTTGTTTATGAATCAGCAGTGTGAGAATTCCATTCCAAATGGCATCAGTGTCCCAACCATGTACTGCACCTGCAGTGTTCGAGCTGTTTGCCTGACCGTGCTATGAAAGAAGCCTGTGTTGCTGAGCCGAACCTTGAGACACTGTCGTCTGTGTCTGCCTGCATTGCTGGGTCTGCGTACGGGATGTGTTAATGGAGAGAAGTTTAAATAGGGGCGAGGAAGGGGATGGAAACTTTTGTTGCTATATCGAGTGAGTTTGTAAGTGTTGCATCAGTGAATCACTGTTTACTGTATGAAAGAAGTGAATGTTCCAGAATCATTTATAAAAGAAAAACAACATAACTGAAGTGCTTTTTCTCTGATGTACTCCGTTTCTGTCAGGGACTCTACCAAGGACATCTGGTTGTCCCAATGATAATGGCACTGTTTTGGTTAATAAAATGTCACAGTTTTAGAGGAGCCCAGTGGTTTTGTCTCTGGTAATTACCCTGAGTTTGTACTTTTATCTCATGGAGCCAGGCAAAAAGCTTATGGTTCACATTGATAAATGGCTTATAATGCACCTGATTATTTATCAGCGTGTAGTGAATCCATATAGGTGGCGATTTCCATAAGTCTCGAGGAGAAGTTGGAAGTAGTACAGGCAACATAGCCCCCCCCCCCCCATTTCCACCCACAAAAAAAATTCTAATGTTTCTGCCATGACTGGCTGCTGAGGCATTCATCTCACATACTCTATGCTGGCCTGTTACATTTGGCACTGCTCCAGTTAAGAAATACGCTCACTGAAAATACAGAATATAGACTATTCAAAAGTGTTAGAGATAGTGTTTGTTTTTTCAACGTAACGTAGGCACTCTGCATTATTTCGAAACTAACAAATGAGTTGTTGTGATACACACACATTAGATCTAAAATAATTACAATGAGGAGGATGTGCACACTGTCACATTTGTGTTATTGTTGCTAAACTGTCTAACATCAAAAAACATGCTCCATTCTCCTACCAGTGCCCTGACCAGTCACTATCAATTCACCTGGAGTCAGTCTCTGTGTCCTATGTCCTAAGCAAGTCTGTTGTAATATGTTGGGTGAGCAAGTCTGGCGCAAATTGGCTGACGTGGTATCACTCAGACTGAGTGTTGTGTTTGATAGCTGTCGGCCCATTCGTTGTTCGTTCTGTGTAATTTATTGGCGACCAATTTATGTGAAGCGCTTTGAGTCGCTAAAAACGTAATAAAATGAATTGTTATTATAACATTTGTCCAGCCATTTGTATTGATTATGGCCAAATCACATACCCTTAAAAGTTATATTTGATATTTGCTTTTGACTAAAGTTTAAGTTTATGAAAGTTTTTTCCAATTACTTTTTTCCCTTTAAGTATGAAGCTATGAATAAAATTGCCTTTCATTCCAAATCGCTCCACCAATCTGAATATACACTCACTGGCACTTTATTAGGAACACTATACTAATACTGGGTAGGGCCTCCCTTTGTTCTCAAAATAGCCTCAATTCTTCGTACCATTGAGTCCACAAGATCAATCAACCTTTGAGATTCTGGTATCTTTTTTATGATTGCGTCATGCAATTCCTGCAGATGTTTCTGGTGCACTTTCAAGCTGTGAATCCACCGTCCTATCACATTCCACAGGGGTTCTATTGGATACCGATCTGGTGACGAGGTAGGCCACAGGAGAAAGGTGAACTCATTGTCATGTTCATGAAACCAGTTTGAGACGACTTTTGCTTTCTGACATGGTGCGTTATCATGCTGGAAGTAGCCCTTAGAGGATGGGTAAGTTGTGGCCATGAAGGGATGCAGATTGGTCAGTAACATCACTCATATAGGCAGTGGCATTCAAGTGATGATTGATTGATATGAACAGGCAGAATGTGTGCCAAGAAAACATTCCTCACACCATTACACCACCTCCTCCAGCTCGGGCTGTTGACACAAGACAGGTTCGGTTCATGGATTCAAGCTGTTGGCGCCAAATTCTAACCCTACCATCTGTGTTCCTCAGCAGAAATCAAGATTCACCAGATCAGGCTTCGTTTTTCCAGTCTTCAACTGTTCACTTTTTGTGAGCCTGTGCCCACTGCAGCCTCAGTTGTCTGTTCTTTGCTGACAGAGGGGAAACCCGCCGTGGCCTTCTGCTGTTGTAGCCCAACCCTCAAGGTTCCACGCGCTGTGCATTCTGAGACGCTTTTCTGCTCACCACAATTGTGTGGAGGTGGTTATCTGAGTTACCGTAGCCTTTCTGTCAGCTCAAACCAGTCTGGCCATTCTCGGTTGACCCCTCTCATCAACAAGGAGCTTTTTTCTTTATTCCACCATCCGGAGTTACTCTAAAGACTGTTGTGCATGTATATCCCAGGAGATCAGCTCTTTTAGACAATGCTCAAACCAGCCCGTCTGGCAGCAACAATCAGGCCACGTTCAAAATCATTGAGATCACATTTCCCCGCCAGTCTGATGTTTGAACATTAACAAATCAAATCAAATCAAATCAAATTTATTTTACAAGACAACAAGACAACAGTATAATATAATTTACAATACCACAAAATAGGCCTTGTAAAATGGGACACCCCAGAAGCCATGGCCGGCTTATAAATAGGGCCCCAGACACAATAAACGTACAATAAAACATTTATCCATTCTAATGTAACTGTAAGTCTAGAAAACTACCTAAAATTCTATATTTTATTAGGATATAGTTAATTTTGAAGTTTATACACAGCAGACATCATTTGCATTGAATACAATCGTAAATTAGGTCTACCCTTATCAGCTGGATTTTATGAATTGCACTGCTGCCACACAATTGGCTGATTAGATAATTGCATGAATGAGAAGGTCTACAGGTGTTCCTAAAAAAGTGCTTGTGAGTGTACGTTCCCTCACCAAGTTAAATGTGACAGTCTTAACTTTAACCGAATAGTCGTTCTTTGATTTCTAACCCGATGTGCTGGGGTCTAGACTCGACAACATCAAAAAGACATAGTCTCCAGCCTACGGACACGCTGTTGCCACAGCAGCTAGCGACTTGAGCCTTACGGTGGGCCCTCCTTGTTTATCAGTGCATTGCTACAGACTAAGAGGCTATTAAGCATAACCTCATTTTACCATCTGTTAACTATGTCAATGAGTTTCAAACCTGATTGGCCCGTATGTATGTTGTTATTGCTGAGTATGCAAATGTGTTAGGAGAATGAGGATTATGGACAAAGCTTCAGTTTCAGCCTGCTGTTTAATTCCATACCCTGTTCAGTCTCAATGGCCCAAAGGCTAGCTTTGATTACCACAGTATGAATCAGGCGATGAAATCCTATTGTTTTTCCTTCACACGCTTGACATGAGGGATTTGTGCTAGAATTGGATGCTAGTCATGTAAATAGAATCAAGCGTTTACCTCTTGTGTCACTATGTCAATGTTTTATTCTGTAGACTGTCACTATATATGTCTTTGTATATTTTTCAAAGGGGCAACAAATAGAAACTATGTTAAGCCAAAATAGTATAAATAGAGGATGCTATTAGCTCACCAAGCTAACTTTGACAGGAGCTGCTACAGTGGAGCATGCCTATCGGGCACTTTCCAAAGGTTGCCGAGAACAGAACTTGAATCAGCCTGCCCAAAGCAGCCCTCACCCAATCCGCCACGCTCACTGCCCTTGCATTGGCTGGCTGCAGTGCAGTCCACACCGTCATTAGCTCGCACCGGGCCGGCTGGTTGCCCAGCATCTCTGATGAAAGTCAGCGCGACCCCCCTGTGCTTTGGAACAGTAGCCCTGAATCTGTTATGGGAACAAGAGGAAAGTACATCAACCCCTTGGTGGGGGAGACATTGGCACACTGCTAAGAATAGTAATACAGCTAAATAAAATCGTTTACATCTGTGGTTTTTCTGAGTACGCACATTCTCAGTGATTGTATATATGTACACAGTATCTTAAGCGTAAAGTAACCATAGTTTACAACACAATAAAAATGTAGTGGCACTCATTGTGTCATTTCAGGTCTACAGTATTGACAACCCCTAATTTTGTGCACTTTGAAGACCAAGTACCTTTACCCACCCTATTGTGAGATTACCCTTGTTCCCACAGAATGTTATGTTGCTGGTTGGCTGATAACAGTTGGCCGATATGGCCCAGAAACAAGCATCTTTCCAGCCCTTGACTGCTACACAATCTGGCCTCTTACTATTGGCTCTCATCCATCTCTGTGGCATTCAGCCTTTTTCCACCAGACCAACCGGCTTTTATCGTAAGAGACCTAACCCCATAGAGCGCATTGTGCCACTTTAAATATTCCCACAGTAAGTGGATCGATGGGTGTTTTGCCCCGTGTCTATTTATATTCTGTTTGAATGGGTCCCAGTTCATCAGCAGCTATTGCTGTACGCACCTCACCCTTGGCAGCTGTGGCTCTAATTACCTCTGATATGAGTTAATGTTCTGAAACATGCTGGACGTGAAGCAGTGGTAACATCCACTGGGATGAAAAGTGACTTAAGGTAACTAATGACGCTCCAGAGAGGGCTAGCTATTTATCTATTGGTGCATCCTTCACAACTGCTGACACAGCTCTAACTGCAGCACCTCGCTGTGCGGGAACTGCCCTCAATGTCTTTGTTTGTGAGCTTAAGTATACACTGTTATAGCAGGCACTGTTAAAAGACTCACCTGGGGCATATTATTTGACCACATGCCATATGACTTCACAAATGTCATGTGGTACAGCTGGGTTAGGGTTAGAGTTAGATTTCTGAGGTAATATCATTCGAAATATTTTGGTCTGGTCTACATTGTAAAAGTTGCTGGAATTCTGAGTCTCTTTTCTCAAACAAAAATCATGCTTTTGGCATAGCTTAAACACACTCACACATTTCTTATAGTAGCTTCCCCTTACCCTAGCTTTAGTGCTATCTCGTTCTCCCAGTGCTGCAGTGAGTTCTGGTCTTGTGACATTCTGTCCTTGGCTAAAGGATTCACACATTTAGTTGGACCCAACTGGAATTCTCTTTTGTTAGAGAATAACATAATACTGTATGTGAATTACAATGAGAGCCAATTAGATTGTCGCATACCTGTAAGTTTGATTCACAGCTTTTACCAAAAAATGGAAATCATGAAAAGACACATCTATGTTGAGTGTATCTTAGAATCAGCACAGTGTTATTGGTATGTGGATAGGGTTAAATGGACTGAGAAGAGACATTGAAGACAGTACAAAGAGGGTCGATAGCACAACACAAGTTCTGATTGTTTCCCATACAATACAGTAGAGCTATTCTATCCTATGGTGTACTTTTCCACAATTGCTCTTTTGAACCAGTAGCATGCCTCACGTCTTCTGTTTTTTTTTCTGTCATGTAAGACTCATTGATTTCTAAGTGCAGGATGAGAGACCAAAGTGTGTTTGTCGCACGCTGTCATCGCCCCTGTCTCCTCCTGGGTTTGGCCATGGAGCCTGGCTGTACTGTGTGTCTGTGAGTGGGAGCAGACCTAGAGACAGGCAGATGGGTGCACGGCCTGCTCTCACTATCCCCGAGTCTGCCCCGACTGCTGAGAGACACGTTTATCCGTGTGGGATAAGCAATGTTAGCTCAGGAACACTTCGAAATATCCAAAGAAAATGTTCTAAGACCCCATTGGACGTTTGACGTTTACACAAGAAAACGGGGTCTGGCCCTGGGGTGACCACAATACAAGTCTTTCCAGTGTACTGCAGTGGTTATCGGATCAAGTGGGGATTCCTTCACAGTGACCCAGATAAGCTCTGTCTTTTCACTGCTGTTTGATGATTTATAACCTCTCCTACTGCTCCCCGTCAAGCTTTGTTTCCCTGCTCTAAGTAGCACCTCGGCACCGGCCTTTACAGCAGCAGCACCCCATCACTGAGAGACCTGTGCTGGGACTGACCTAGTTAGCCTGCCCTGGTCCTCTGTGTTTAATAGCCCAGCCGCCGCAAAGTTAAATCTATGAATACATTTTTTTTGTTTTTTGCTCCTATCGATCATGCTGGTTGAGCGATATGAGAGGCCAGGGCTCTTTGATAGCTTTCGAGTTGCGTTGGTGCCAGTTTTTAAAGTTTTGATGTTTGCTTTCTTTTCTATGCCCATGTACGCCGGTATTTGCAATGAAACACACTCCTTTTCATTTTGAAATGCTCTGCTGTTTTACAGGTCTGCCAGGTGAGTTAGATGTAGATTTGTGGCCTAAGAAAATAATCATTTGTTGTTGAAGATGTCTTTGATATGATCTGCTTTTGTTGCAGGTGAGCCACGCAAGTTTGACCCAACCTTCAGGGGACCTACTCATAACAGGTAAAACAATTGCACTTCACTTTGAATCTGCATTCATTAAGTATGTACCAACATGCTTGTGGCCTGTATCATGGTTCCTATTAGGGTTGTGTTTTGTTTTGCAATACTGCAGGACAAATCTATGTAGGATATATATATTTTTTTAATAGCACTCGATAAGAAAGATTTCTTAACCGTAAAGTGTTTCAGAACCAATGTGGTCTGCTAGGAGAAAGGCTGGAGGCTTCTGATATGCGCTTTGACTTTTTCCTCCATCTAGAATGGTATGGATTTGACCTATTGTGATGTGTTCTCTCTGGCGGGTCCCTATCTGTGCTCTGATAGATGGATCTTTTGTCAGGCAGCGCTAATAGAGAGTGAGGCTGAGTGCTGGCAGCTCTCCTCACTCCACCACACAGATCAATGGCCATTAGTCCTGCGGGTGGCTGGAGTTAGCCCAATGACACACATCATTAACTGACTGGAGACACCAAAAACAGCTGTAGCGTAACTATTACAGGGAGACATAATTAAATAGGACAAGGTAATATAGGGCTATAGTAGATCCCTTTTTAGCTTCATACTGTTTATTTGTCCTTATTTAGAATGGTTGCCTTTGGAAGCCACTGTTCGAGCAAGGAGAATGATGTTATTCACAATCCCAGACCCAGTCTTTTCACCCAGGACAATAGAACAAAACAGCGTACCATACTGTGATTTCAAAAAGAAACTCGGAAAATTCTTCTGAATGCCTCTGTTGCTGATTTGAGTCATTTTGGAGATAACACGGGGGCTTATCTTTGCGTCGGGGCTCTCAGTGTACTGTCAATTTCACAGGCTGCAGTGGAAGCATGTTCACAGTCCTCCTGAGTCTCTTTATCCCAGCCTGGCCAGCCCATTGCACTGCTGCAGCTGTGTGAAGGCAGCAGAGATACTTTGATGTTGCTTTGGCTCAAAGGCACTTTTTAATGAGTGTTGGGAGAGACTCTTACTCTTTGTAGAGGCTCACCCACTAAATTAAATTCAGAGCTGTGGTTATTGAGCAGTCGTCTGAAAACCAGAGAGAAATGGGTAGAAAGAGCTGTGGCCAATTCAGCGTGTCTAATACTTCAAGTAATCAATCTGCATTGGCAGTCAACAATAAAATTGGACGATTGGAATATAGTTACACTTTAGGGAAGAACCCTCTTCAAAAGAAGGCTCGTTGTTGTGTAGCAAGACATTCGTCAGTGCCATGCCGTGCCATGCCAAGTGTAGGGGTCCTTATTCTACGATTAGAGACACCTTGCCACATTAGCTTTTCATCCAGAGGGCTTGAAAGCATTTGGTTGTTGTTCACCTCAGCTGAAACTCTACCCGCTCTCTCGAGTAGACCACGAGAAACGCTGTCGCGTGTGGGAATCCATTATCTCCCACTCGCCGCCTCTCGTCCCGTTAATTCTCATCTCGACGAGAGGGGACAGGCTGCCGCCGACGGTGAGGTGCCAGGACGGCGCCCACGCTATTCTGTGCCGCAGACGTCACCACTGCTTCCATGACTCCCTCCCTCCCTGCCTCGGTAAAGTTAGGGCCAAGTATAACGGTTTGACATAGAGCTGGTCATGGCAGACGTGTCAGCACTGTCTTCCTCACCTCACTTTGAGTCTTCAAAGAGGTTCTGTCACCCTGCCTCGCGCACAAACGGTGGGGCCACGCGTGGGCTCACATATGAGGACTGGAGGCATGTGAGGAGATCTGAGGTTCACGCTGGGGGAAATAGTCCCATGGCTGACTAGATTAGGCTCTGGGCACTTAGTCCCTGATGGCCTCTCTGCAGCAGAACAGGGCCTTATTTGGCCCTCCGGCTGTCAGTCATCTTCCTCCCCACAGCCACCCTCCAATGACTGCCAAGGTGGTTTTGTCATAAAACTGTGGAGATGTCTTTTGTTCGGCCTAAATGAGCCATCTGGATCTGTTATTAAGGGGGCTGGAAAACAGCCCTTCCAGTACTTTCATGTAGTTCACGCACAGTGCAGGTGAGAGAAGGTTGACTTCCGAGTGCCACCCCTCTGATCTTCTCTGCTAATCACCCATGATGCCTAGCTGGCCGCTACCTGACTCGAGACTCCGCAAAAGGAATACAAAGGAATTCGAGAGACAAGGAAGAAATTCAGCTGTCACCATGGCAACTGTGGCAGCTCCTTCCCTTGTTCTTTTGAATGAAATGAAAGAAAACTCCCTTGTGTTTCTTTTTTTTTGTAATGGCGTGTTTAATATTAGAGCTGGCGACGCCTGCGGGGTTCCAGGTCCTCTTCACGCTCAATCCTTTCCCAGCGTCCATAACAGATTGTGGCTTTGATAGGGACGTGTCTGCCCACGCTCCCTTTGTCTGTTTGTCGGCTCTCAAACATGACATCCTTGTCTTTTTGACTTTCACTGAGACCAGCTTCTTTCAGCCATTCCCTCGTCTTCATTAGTAGTGTGTTGCCACATTGAATCACTCTGTAAAAATTCACCATGGAATGAGAGACTTGATAGGAGTAGATCTGAATAGTGTGTTAGACTGTGTGAACATGTCAGTGCACTTGTCGTCGGTCAGCAGCTGTGGGGAATGGACGGTCAAACAATAGGATACTAGGATGAGGCCAATTGGACGTACAGATTATGTGTGATGTTTGCACACTTAATGTGATTCCGATGAGATCTCTAATAAGACGATCGAATGAAGTGCCAGGCGGTGGGGCGATACAGATCAGACCAATCAATTCTCAACCGATCGAGCCGTTTTCCATTGCAGCTCATTACCATGAATTGCAGGCACAGATGCAATTACTGCCAGTATTTATGTAGAGCCATAAACATCTCTAACTGCACATGCTAACGTTACGGGATAATTTGTGACGCAAAGCTCAAAGGGCACAATGGCTTCTAAATCTGTTTGAGAGGGTATGCTTAGCAAACAGTCTTACTAACTGTGCTTGTTGGTTATGGAAATGTTTGAAGGGTCTGTGTTTGTCTCTTCTCTTAAAGCGCCTTTATCTTTTTAATATACGTAGCGCAAGATGTGATATCCCCAGCCTGCATCAGTTGTCCCTGCTCCTCGGGAGCATCTGCTGTTTAATCGAGTGTTGCTTTGGAGGATGAAAAGCAGCGTGCATATGTGGCGGCTGCATTGAAAGCGACACCGCAGCGCATACAAAGCAAGGACAAGCAGCTTCTCAAAGGAGTGCGTGGTTGGCACGCTGTCAGCCTCAGAAGACTCGGGCCTCCTCTTGACATTGACTTTGCTTCTCCCAATAATAAAAAAGGCCAGCGATTGCCTGAGGGGGTTGAGCGTCTCGATGCAGTTTGAGGGTCTTGTGATGTTGGTTGTGTGTGTGTGTGTAGCATAGGACTTCCTGTATTGAGGTGTTTTTCGGTTCCAAGCTGGTAGAGTAGTAGCCAGAGTTGTTTTTGAAGAGGCCCTTTGGAAGGGTCAAGGCTGACGGCTTATCTCTTAGGAGCTGGCGGTAGGGAGAAAAAAACAAAGGGAGGTTGTTATTGGACAGGAAAAGAATCCCCACTAGGGAAGCTGACATCTATGTCTCTACTCGCCACCATCAGACAGCCTTCTATAGGGAGAGGAGCGAGCGGTAGAGTGAGAGAGAGGAGAGGGAGAGAGAGAGAGAGAACTTCAAACTAGCTGTCAGAGCGTCTCCAGCGACTCTGGGGAATTCGGTGTCTCATTAGAAAGTCAATGGAATCCCCTTCAACTTTTTTTGAGCGCTGGTTCCACATGGTGTCTTGTCTTTTGCCGGGTGGTAAACACTGCCCCCAGATTCCCATTCCTCAAACTGTAACGGTCCACAGCATGTCATTGGGTAACTAGACTAATGGTCAAACAATCACGGCCAAGCCACTCCCCCTCCTTCATCTGACACATCTCTCTCTCTCTCTCTCTCGTTGTTAGCCTAACCGTTTCTCCTTATCTCACTGTACTGACATGATCTTATCTGCCAGTCAATACGATGTGTTCTCTCTTTTTCATCTTGTCCTGATTGATTGACTGACTGACTGATGCCGTCTCTTCTCCAGGAGCTGCACAGATGTGATTTGCTGCGTTATCTTTGTCATCGTCATCCTGGGCTACATTGCCCTGGGCACCGTGGGTGAGTTTGACACGTTCCTGCTTATTTCATCAGAGGTGGTTTCACAACAACACACACATACGCACGCTCGCTGCCCGACCCATGGTGTTGTTCCTCTCAATGGACACGTGAAGTCAGCTCATGTCCCTCTTGTTGAAGCCTGGCAGGCTTTCATCATCAGTCACAGACTGACAGTGAGCGGCGTTGGGGTGGGCCGGGACTGTACATGGAGGCGGGAGGCACACGGTGTCCCTGCACGCTGTACGGAGGCATGTTTGTGTCGTCCGACTGACTTTCATTTGGGTATAAAAGTGTCTGGTGGCTCGCCTCTCTTGTTGGGGGTGTGCAACAGAGCATGTGATTGTTGTAAGGTCTGTGGGAGTGTGAGAAATGCAGCTCCCCAGGGACAGGCCCATCCGTTCCCTGGTGAGTGGGAGTCACTGAGCAACATCAAGAGAAGAGTGCTACAACTTGAGTCATTCCCACTTTTGGCGAAGTCGCTATAGGTTGTCTTGCAAATTCAGTGTTTTTGTATCAAACTTTACGACCAGCTGAACACACACACACACACACACACACACACACACACAGTACAGTGGTCCTGGCGGCAGAGCAAATCGTGCATGCATGCATGAATGTGAATCGTCACTCGTTCCATCAGGTATCCCACGCAAAGTCCAGAAGTGGACACGAGTAGACACGTAAAACACACAAACTATAGTGCACTCGACAGACATCCGTCACAAAAACACACACCCCTGCATGACCCCCCAAACAAACACACCCTTAATGGCGCAAAGGAGATCCTTATATCAGCTCCCCAATTCTCTATGTCACCTCTCACTGTCCCATTGTCAGTGGAGTCACGTCTTAGTTTGGGAAAATTAAGAACTCTATTGCCCAATGACTTTGAGAGCTGGAGTCAGGGAAATGGAGGTGGCATCAAATAGACACTGGCGTGTCTGCAATTGCCCAAAGACCTTCTCCTTCGCTCCCCTTGCCTGTCATTTTCTGTGCACATAACTCCTTCTCTACTTCCTGGCTGGGAGAAAGTCAATTATCTTAAATGAGAATGCCCTGCGTTCAGCACAGTGTGTTATTGACCTGCAAGGTGGAGGTTCTGTCTTGCTCAGGTTCGACACACAAATGGACACAGGCGACTGTAACATAAATTGAAATTCAGGGAAGCAGGAACCACTGCAGGGGCTGATGTGTGGGGTTGGCACTATCACAACGGCGCAAATTAGATTGCCAAGACTTACAATTGATTTTGTTGAGAGTTTTCTCACAATCAATAACAATGTCCCAAACTCCCAAACTTTCCAAAGTTGCTCTGTTCATTTCCTTAGGCATGATTGTAACACATCTACCGCTGGTCTTTCCTGGAACATGTTCAAACTTAACCTCCCTGATTGTGCTCATAGCGTTCTACCTTTGATCCTTTTAGTTCAGGCTGTAGTCTGGGGCTTTGGCTAGGGCCTAAGGTAGGCAAGATTTCCATGTCACAGTCACAGACAGCACATGTCAGGGGGTTTGACCTAAACAGACAGTGGAGGCAGGCGCCAGGCACCGTGAGTCATAGATGCACCGGTATGTCAGTGACCCCCCAAAGGACCTGTCTGTCTGTTTGCAGCCTGGATCCACGGCGATCCCAGGAAGGTGGTCTACCCCACCGACAGCCACGGTCAGTTCTGCGGCCAGCAGGGGACCCCCAATGCGTGAGTATTGAAGCGTAATGACACCGAGGGAGGGGAGGACGGTTTCATTAACGGATTTTGCGCCGAGGGAAGGGAGGACAGTTTCATTAACGGATTTGGCGCCGGAGCTCATTAAGCTGTTTGCTGGCTAAATGCTATGAGCTCTGTGTTCCGTTGGATTTCTTGTAAACGTTCTGTAATCCAACAGCCACTGACGGTGTGCTCTTCACGTGCCTGTTCCCACAGAAACAAAGCCATATTATTCTATTTCAACATATTGCAATGTGCCAACCCTGCTGTCCTGATTAACCTCCAGTGCCCCACAACCCAGGTGAGCGATGCCAGTCAAGCAGCCCTCGTTACACTATTCTGTGTTCCTGCTCCTTTCTCTGTCATGGATTGACCAATGTGTCCCCTGTCCCCAGCTTTGTGTCTCCAAGTGCCCCGACAGATTCGCCACATACCTGGACATGCAATACAACTACAAGTACAACAAGAGCTACTGGGAATACTACAGGCAATTCTGCAAGCCAGGCTTCGACAATCCTTACAAGGTGAATGCTTGGCAGCAGCCAAGACTGTTTTGACAGCTAAAGTGGTCTGCTACTCCCCCGACTTCTAGGTTTTGGTCTCTTTTGTATTGTTACTTGTCAACATGTACCTCCTTATTTATTGGGGTAGGCTTGTTTTGGTTTGAAGCATCTTCAGCAAGCGTATATATATAGAACTATCTATCAGATCTCTCCTATCGGATTTATTTTTATATATAGTTATTAAAATACATTTCCCCCCATGGTAACTGTATTTATTGTGTTTTAAATCACCTTAGGGATCAAAAGACAAGCACATTACTATATTTAAATGTTGTGTTTATTGAAACCTTGTGCTACAATGTACTCTATACCCAAATAGCAACTTCTAGAAAATACAATACACTGTTGGTATTTTATCAGTCTGTAGGTTCCCATTGCCTTGCAGTTATGCTTGTTACAAGTCCACCATTGAAGGGAAATGTTGTGTAATAATTATGTGGCAGACAGACGGATGTGGGTTGGCATGTGCTAATGCAAATCACAGCTGTGGCCCTTTGGCAATGGGGCACCAACTGTGACGTTGATCCACGTTCGTCAGTGTGACAATGATGAGAATCAGATCAGAGTGTGATGGTGAGTGGGTCCGCATGACAGCACTATCGGATTGTGCTGAGTCATTGGTTCAGCGCCCAGGTGGTAAGCATCCAGTACCCTCCCCCTCCCAGTCAGGCAGGGTCCTCTACCAGTCCTCGCTGTTTGCTATCAAAGGCTTCTATTACACAGCAACATCCACGTTGTCCTCATATGTTCCGTGGCATGTAAAAATGAACAGGACTCCAACGGTTGCCTTGTTTGTTTTCTGTCTTTAATCCAGTCAGTATCTCAGGTCTTAAGAGATGAAGACTGCCCATCCATGATTGTACCAAGCAGACCATGTAAGTGTGTGTTCTGGAGCCATTCTACAGCTGGCCATTCACAAGGTCATCCAGAGAACATTAAAGACCATCTGTGAGGGCGCACGTGTGTGTGTGTGTGTGTGTGTGTGTTTGTGTTTCAGTTCTCCAGCGATGCTTCCCTGATTTCATCACCAGGAATGGGACTCTAACTGTTGCCAACCAGACTAACTTCAGAGACGGGTTAGGTAAAACCAGGAGTGTGACTGATCTCAGAGACGCTGCCAAGTACGTACCTCAGTCCTCTTACACCGTCAGCACAATGAACTGAGCAAAGTCCTCCTTCAGGGGACTATACTATCACTAGATGGGACGATCCAATTGTGATTCTGTGTAATCTCTTTGGCCTCAGTAAGGCCCTCTCTTAAATGACAAAGTGCTTTCAAACTGTTACATTGTCATAGGGCTCCCACCATTGCACCCAGCGAGAACTGGACAGCTATTTCTGGGTAGGACCACTGGGCATGTGTCCTGTGTGCATAGTAACGTGTGGTTAATGCCAACACTTTGATGGCCACGTGTGCACGGTGCATGACAGTGACGCTCAAGATTGAAGTTAGCCCTACGTACCCATTCAGCTTGGAAACTAGCTCTATTGACAAGTGTTTGTGTTGAGACGGAGGAGCAGCCTCAAAACCTGTTCTTTAATTCACTGGATGTCAATAGCGCACAGAATACTCTGACTGAATTGGCAGTGACTTGAGCTCATTCTGTTAAATAAATCAATACATTTGACCTGTCTAATGCTTTTTCTTTGTAGCCAAGTCACCGCTGTGCAACAAGGAGTGGACAGGTCTTTAATTGATTATTTAACCTTTTACCATGGCCCTCTTATGTAGTTTAGAGCTTTTAGCAAACTAACCCTCCTACCTGCGCTTCTCACCACGGGAAATCTGCTCCTGGTCCTCCAACTCCGAGTCAGGAGTGGAACAAGGAAAGATTCTCTCATAAAATCGTGTTTGTGTAACTACTGCCTAAACTCATTGTCTATCCCATTGTTAATATTAGCGTATGTGCTTGGTGTTAGGAGTGTTGTGGCGCCCTCTGGCTTTAATCAGTTCTGCTTCCTTAGATTGTTGACATTGTAGTGCCTATGCACACGAATTTCCTTTAGTTAATATATGATTTAGGTATTATATCATTTAGGTGTTATATAATTCACAGTAGGACAGATTCGGCTGTACAGGGAAATGTATTTGCCTACAAAGAAATGAGTGACATTAACGTCTTTGGGAGGTTTTCCTTCACGGCCCCGCGTTATCCTCTGTCTCTTGTTGTCAGGGTTCAGGTTCCCTGGTGTTCTGTGGCACCTGTGTCCACCGTCCTTTTTCCCCAACTCATTTGTAGCTGTCCTCTTTGGTTTGACAAGGCCACTGCCACTGCTATTCTTTTGACAGGTGTAGTGTTGTTATCCAGTTTGGCGTATTAGGACCTTCATAACGAAGGACTGTGATCCTGACCTGACCACCGCTGATTACTCACGAGGAACTCTGTCTGAGTTCTTTTTACCCGCTCATGGTTTTCCCATCACTTTGAGCTTGACGTTTTCGCATTGACTAGATTCACGGCTGGCTACACCGGGCCAATCTCAAACCAGCCTTGTCAAAAGCACATCAGTGCATTTAAAACAAGCCCTTCCGAATGCCAGAGTACTTCAGCAAGTCAGCTAGAGAGGGAGCATTTCAGGCCAATTACACTTTATGCCTTAACATTTTAACAGGCCTCCATTCTTTAGCTCTGGTGGAGTGGGTGGCTTGCTGGCTCATTTCCACACGCGTCTGAGTCTTGAGCGTGGTGGCAGCAGAACACTTTGAGACTTTGTTTTCCTTCATTTACCAACAAGTTGAGGAATTCAGGAAGATTAGATATCCGGTTTCATAAGATGGAGATATCAAGTGTCCCTTTTGTTAGCAGTGTGTTTGCTCTGCAGTCAACATAGAAAGTCTTTCAATATCAAACTGTTTACACAGAATCAGAGGAAAGTTAGTTCTGGGCCTCTGCTAAAGCTGTACTGTACATCAGAGCTCTATAGGGTCAAAATATATGTGGGAATATCCTGGTTCCGACTCTTGTTATTGAGTAACACTATAACAACCATGAAGTATAAGAAGAATCTGAAAATGCAGATCTTAATTAATGAAAGTGGATCTGAACCAAGTATTTCTACGCTGTTTTGCCATCAGCTTTTTGACCAGCATGCACATTGAATCCCATTGTAACCTGTTTGTATGCCTAGGACTAAAAGTGAATTCATTATCCATTGATATTCGCTTTTGTAAGTTTAACCCAGCCTAGTGAATTTCTGTTAATGTAGCCTACCAGTAACCTGCTGCTTTAGAGCCATAGGCACTGTTGCTGCATTCCAGTACACTAATTCTGAAATGAAGACGTTCTATCAACAACCCCTGTGTGTTGTGTAGACGGACCTCATATAACCGTCTGTATGGTCTAACCAGTGCTGTGTGGGTGGTTGAAGTACTGCAGCACAGGCCCTGCGTTTGTACCAACATGGACTGACAGTCTCCATCTCTTCCCTTTCCTTTCTCTGTCAACCCCCTATCTGTCTGTCTGTTTGTCTTCATCTCCATCCACCTCCCACTGCGTTCCCTCCTGTCACCTCCTCTCTCACTCTATAACCTTTCACAGTGGCATCACCAGTCTGCTCGATGCCAAGGAGGTTGGCATTAAGATCTTTGAAGATTATGCCAGTTCCTGGTACTGGATTTTAATGTAAGAACACACAAAGTATTGGTAACGCTCCTCTGCAACATGTTGCGGCACTGACGGTCGAAACATTGGTGTTAAGAGTCACGGTCCCTTTGTCTTCAGTTTGGAAGGATGACCATGGAGAGCCATCTTGTGTAGCCCACACAAAGCCTCAGCATGGTTCAAGATGTTATGTTCTGCATATTAATGTGGCAGGCGATCCCAAAGACACTTCTAGGTCGCCTTGCTGGTCTAGTTGTAGTGGCTACTGGCTGACACAATTTGACACAATTTGTTGGAAAATCCATTAAGTGGAGCCATGTACACACACTCTCAAGCATGCCCCTCACCACCCACCATAAGCATCTAGATCAAGTCTCTGTTGACACTAAACTGTTCATAGGTCAAGATTTTTTTAAATCAGTTCCCGCACACAATGCACAGTGGCCATACGTGTGTTTGGCTGAGTGGTGTGTGTGTATGTGTTTGTGTGCATGCATTTGCGTGTGCGTGTGTGTGTGGATTGCCGTTCTGACCCCGAGTGTCCTGTGTCGTTCAAGTGGTCTGGTGATAACCATGGTGATCAGCCTGGCCTTCATCCTCCTGCTGCGATTCACAGCGGGGGTCCTTCTGTGGCTCGTCATCTTCGGGGTCATCGCTGTGGTGGGCTACGGTGAGCAAATATTCCTCACAGCTGTGGATGGTAACACTGAATGCTGTGGAAGTCAGTGACTTGCCAGGTGGAGAGACAGCACGGTTTTGCCACAGGTGGACCTCATACATAGTGTACTGTCAAGATCTTTTAATAGAAACACGTGGGAGATGTTGCCTACATATTCTCACCTCCACCCCGTTAGCCGCATCAGACTTTTTGCTGTCGCGAGCAACTCTGTTGTCATGGTAAATTACTGTGCGGCGGACATAAGTGCCATCTTTCTTTTTTCTCTTCTCTTGTCATCTCTTGTCGTCTAACTTTCTCTCCTTCTCTCTCTCTTACGTCCACCTTTTCAGGCATTTGGCACTGCTACTGGGAGTTCAGCACCTTGAGGGGAAAGCCAGACGTGGATGTCACTATCTCTGACATTGGTTTCCAAACCGATTTCAGGGTTTACCTGCAGCTCAGTCAGACCTGGCTAGTCTTCAGTGAGTAGCCATAGTGTGTTTGTTGTGCAGAACCTTGTTTCAATTTGATGTAGTTCCTATTTAGAATATAGAGTGTAATGTAATTGGAAAAACCCCTCTCCTCCCTCCCTCCCTCTCCACACCAGAAAAGGCCGAATTCTCTTTGAAAATTAAAACACAATTTGACCAATTATCTTACTTGACCATTTACTGAACCAACATTGAATAAAGACTGACATGTTCCTTTTCATTACAGTGATCTCCCTGTCTGTCATCGAAGCGGTCATAGTGATCATTTTGGTATTCCTGAGGAAGAGAGTGCGCATTGCCATTGCATTACTCAAAGAAGGAAGCAAGTTAGTGGAAATGGAAAAAATGTCTTGTGAAGTTCATAAAACTTGTTTTCTTATCTTTGTGGTAACCTCACTGTTTCTGTCTCTGGTTTCTAGGGCCATTGGTTACATTGCTTCCACACTTTTCTACCCAGTCATCACCTTTGTGCTCCTAGCTATCTGCATAGCTTACTGGGCAGTCACTGCTGTGTATCCTTTTTAGGCCATGGATTGGGGACATTTTAAACAGCTCAGGTTTAGACTACGGGAAACATTTTATTGTACATCATTTTTCAGGGGCCCAAGTGATTTTTAGTGTTGTTATTTCCATTAGAATACCCTTAACTGGTTTACCCTTAGCTTCTTGGCATCCTCTGGGGACGCTGTCTACAAAGTCATGTCCACCCAGCCCAAGTGCATGTATTCTAACCTCACCTGTGACCCAGAGGTGTGTCTCCTTTTCTCTGGCTTCATTTATTGAATGAACTTTTCTCTCTGTTACTTTTGTACTGACCCACAATGAGATTTTACAACCAATCCAAATGAAGTCAAAGGGTCCTTGTCCATTTAGCTGGTCTTGCTTCTGAAGGTTAACCCTTTTTACCTCCCTCTCTCCCAGACGTTCAGCCAGACCAACGTCACCAAGGTGTGCCCGGGCTCCCAGTGCACCTTCGCCTTCTACGGGGGGGAGAGCGTGTACCACCGCTACATCCTGGTCCTACAGCTGTGCAACCTGACGGTGTTCCTGTGGCTGGTCAACTTCACCATCGCCCTGGGCCAGTGCACTCTGGCCGGGGCCTTTGCCTCCTACTACTGGGCCCTCAAGAAGCCCCAAGATATCCCTGCCTGTCCTGTGTACTCCTCATTCAGCCGAGCTATAAGGTGACCTCTGCTGTATTTCAGGGCCGACCAGTACATGACAATGTGTAAACAAACACACCGATACAGACACAGATAGGTTTATGAGAAGGTGTCCCTGGGCTTTGCAGGTACCACACAGGGTCCTTGGCCTTTGGTGCCCTAATTCTGTCGGTGGTGCAGATGTTCCGGATAGTTCTAGAGTACCTGGATCACAAACTTAAAGGTGGGCTAGATTCACACATTTACTGTGATTGTAAAAGTTTGTTAATAGCATAAAATGGTGGTCACGCTCATGTTGATGATGATGAGGGTGACGCTTTCCAGGTGCTCAAAATGCCCCTGCTCGATTCCTCCTGTGCTGCCTCAAATGCTGCTTTTGGTGTCTGGAGCATTTCATCAAGTTCATGAACAGGAATGCCTACATAATGGTAGGTTTGGCTATGATCTTCCACAATGATTAAGCTTAAACTTCTAATTCTACAGGCATGTCACTTGATGCATCCTTTGCTATTGAAATGTGATTTTATTTCCTACTTAAACTTTTCTGTGGTAAAAAGTAACCAAGTTTAATAGTTTTCTATTATTCTTGTTTCCCCATCAGATAGCAATATATGGAAAGAACTTCTGCACTTCGGCCAAGGATGCTTTCTTCCTGCTGATGAGGAATGTTGTGAGGTAATGTCCTATGACGGCACATTCCAAATGCAGTGGGTACCTCCTGTGGTATTTGCATGTGTGACGGTTCTGTGTTGGTCTGTCTGTCTGCCCTGCTCTGTGTCTCTTGCTTCTGCCTGTCTCATCTATCTATCTATCTATCTATCTATCTGTCTATCTATCTATCTATCTATCTATCTGTCTCATCTATCTATCTATCTATCTATCTATCTATCTGTCTGTCTGTCTGTCTGTCTGTCTGTCTGTCTGTCTGTCTGTCTGCAAGTGGGGTGTCCTTCGGTTCTGCACCTCTGCACTACTGAGTCTTCTCTCCTATGTAGGGTGGCTGTTCTAGACAAGGTGACAGACTTTCTTCTCTTCTTGGGAAAAGTGCTCATTTCAGGGAGTGTTGGTGAGTTTGGTTTTACTCACATACTGAAGTGTGAGACAATTCCTGTGGATTTATTTTAAAAAACTAATGGGGTCTGGTGTGTGTGTGTGTATGTGTGTGTGTGTGTGTGTGTGTGTGTGTGTGTGTGTTTTCATATATACCTTAATTATTTTGTTGCTTGTTTGTTTTTCAGGTGTTCTTGCATTTTTCTTCTTCACTCGTAAGATACCAGTCATTCAGGAAGAGGTGCCATCACTGAATTACTATTGGGTCCCTCTGCTGGTAAGAACTAGTACCAGCGTATTTCAGTTTCTGCGCAGCTTTGAAATATCTTTTTTTACTTAAACCTGTGTCTTATTGGCAGACAGTGATATTTGGATCCTACCTGATCGCACATGGCTTTTTTAATGTCTACGCGATGTGCGTGGACACATTATTCCTCTGTTTCTGTAAGTATTCTGTTTCTTCATCATGTGAATATTCAAACCACACAAAACCTTGGTCACGCTATAGCCGTGAAAAAGTATGTTCCTATTTATGTGTATTGGTGGGAGGTTTGTCACGAATGGGACGTAACTTAAAATGTGGATTCCTTTCAGTATATAGGTTCTAGCAAATATGGACGTTATTGTGAGGTTTTGCACTGAAAAGATAACTTTCTATCTTTTAAACGTTGGCTGGGCTGCAGACTTAATCAATTGAAACCCTTGGCTGTATGCACATGCTTTGACTTGATTCCTCATTTATTTTTCTACTTAACCTTCTTAACTTTATGTCTCTGCTAACTCCTGTCTACTATTTTCTCTTGCGTGCCGGATGCTGTCTGCTCCTCTTCTCCCTACTGTCCTCTCCTTCTCGGGCTGTGCTTCCCCTGTGGGGGCTTCTGGCACCCAGGTGAAGACCTGGAGAGGAACGACGGCTCGTCCTCCAAGCCTTTCTACATGTCTCCCGGCCTGCACAGGATTCTGCGCAGGGGCGAGCTGGGGGCCAAGCTCCACCCTGGCTCCTGAGACTTTTCTCTGTGTGGTCCAGTTGGACGGAAGGAACATTCTAGATTAGGTCCTTAAGGCTAACAGGGCTCGACGCGGCACAATATTGTATTGGTTTCTCCCAGAAAAGGCATTGGGTCAAATAAGAACCTTGATATTTTCTTCCTATCTCATGCCTGTTTTCTGCTCACTATCTGTTCAGCCCTTGTTGAGTCTCTGCTGACTTTTCTGCCTTACCCAAGGGGAGGACACAGGAGCACAAAGAATAATCATGTGCGTGTTTGACACAGGGAGCGAGAAATATGCATTTGAGCCTATAGACCAGTTACAAACGAATCGGGGTCTTTAATTTCCGGATGCAACTGGTGGACAACAACAGCTAAGCGTACTGTATTCAATTTGTGGACTTCAGTATTACACAATGGCGCCCTCTTGTGATCCTAACTGTCCTGTACTGTTAAACCATGTTCTGTGTATGAAGAACAACTCCGGGATGGGTTTTCTGTCTAGCATGATTATTTTATTGGCTGTGAAGGTTTACCATTGGTTCAGTAGGCACTTTTGACACAATATTTTCACTGTCACAAACGTTTCTACACAAACAGTTCTTAAGTGTGAAATTCAAATAATAATTATAGCCAAACTCCCACACTCATCTACTATAGCAGGTCACAAACACATGTTTTCGACACATGCTCTTAGTTTTACTGTATAGAATCAGAGATATAATGAACGGAAAGTCAATACTTCTGTTCACTTTTTATGCTTTTACTAAGGATGAGATTTAAGTAGAACCTGACTTATTTCAGGAACATTCAGAATGCAGTTGCTAGTAAATGTGCCTAGTTGTAAAAAGAAAAGGAAGCCACGCTCATCTTCTTTGGTTGTGTGCTTTTTAATCTAATATCGGGAACCTTTGCGATATCGTTTGTGAAAGGATGTCAAAGCCATTTTTGGTAATTTTCTATTGACCGTTCAGAAGTAGTACCGTTTTTAATACTACTGTAGGTAACATGCATCTGTCAGGAGGTGGTTCTGTGTGTTTTGTATTGGAATATTTCTTTTGTATCAATGAATCAAAATGAAAATGCGAACTTTTTTAATAAATCTAAATGGTTGAAATATAGAACACTGTATTTTTTAGGAGATTGTTTTTCAGGTGGATTTTGAGATATGACATAATTGCATGAAGTCAAGGCAAAGTAAAAAAAGAATTCATGGTGCAGTGATAGTGTTTTTGACCATGTGTATGCTTTCTTTAATATCGCTGCATGAGCATGAAGATGACACACACTTAAAAAGTTGAAAACGTTATATGCTCTGTGTATAACTATATAATCTACCTTTTACTATATGAACTAGAGAATATAAAAGGTGTGTTTTTTAACCTGGTGTGATGTCTGTCCTTAGTGTTGGATCTGGAGCTAAACAACGGTTCTGCAGCTAGGCCCTTCTACATGAGCTCCAGTCTGAAGCACATCCTCAATAAGAAGAACAGCACCAGGAAAGGCAACAAACACAGGCGATGAATGGACAGAAAATGGTATACAAGATTAAGATTAACAATTAAAATAAACAGTTTGGAATAATAGCTTGCGGTGAACACAGTTTCGGAAGAATTATGAAATGGATATAAATACTTATATTTGGTGCCATCTTCAGGTCTGTGGATCACATTCATAATACAATTAGTTTCATGCAATTAAACAATTTTGCCAAAGGGGTTTCCTACTTAAGGAACATTGGTATCTTGTTTCAGGACCAATATTGAAGCAATAATGGTCTACACTGCAGATTTGTTTTATGTCATATCTGGCATGTATGGTGGGATTTCCCTTGTTAATTCCTCTGTTGATAAACCGACGTGCCACCCAGACACTATGGTTCTGTTCTCTCTGTCAACCATGTAATGTTAATGGTAGTAATAGGGTCCACTCTAAAGTGCCTCAAATGCAATTTCACAACTGAGTGTGATTTGTTTGTTTTAGTTTTTCTGCTATGTAGGTATTTCACTAGCCGAAATAGAGCAGTAGCGTAATGTGATAAAAGAACACGTCCAAAGGTTGAGTTCACAGTGACCTCTGACTCACACTGTGTTGACTCTTTATGGCTCTAGTCTTTGTCCTCAGCCTCCCCTGTGAATAGGCACTGAAGAGGCTCATAATGTACCTCACGGTACCAGCCTAAAGGTGACATCCCTGCCAACTGTGTGCACCTCATGACTGTCTTGTTGTACTGGTTGTTTCAAATGGACGTTTGTGAGCCTTTACCAAATAATTAGTGAAGGCAAACCCTCTCATAAGCATACATAAGTGATATGTGAAAATAAAGAGAGGATGCTTGTATTCTACACAGTACGTTAAGTACTGTATTTGGTATGTCTTTATAGCGATACAAAAATATTTATATGTAAAAGATTATGTTGAAAAAACGTATATGGCCAGCCTCTTCCCTAATGTTGTTTTTTCTCCTCACGGTACAGTATTTTTGTCTGATCAGATAAGACTGAGATGAATACAGTGTTTATACCTACTGTTCATTCCCTGTCTGGGAACAGGATTCTTTTGGTAAACCACAGCCAACAAGTAGATACAAGTTAAACCCCTTTGCAAGGTTAGAATGTGCCTCGGTTTCGTATCAACAGGCTCTGGAAAGGTTACTATTTAATTTGTCATAGCAACACACCAACCTGTTGATAACTTGTTGTACTGTTCTACAAAGGGTTGTCTGTATAGCAATTTATTACATGATGCATAATTGTGTAATTTGCACACAAAACATGTTTACTTGTATATATCGAAACATTGTTTAGTCAGATTTTGTAAATGTGTGTGTGTGTGTGTGTGTGGTATGTTTTTCATAAATAAATGATTTTCTTAAATTCCCCCCCTCTTGTGTGTCTAATACATAGGTCACTTTATAAATAACCCCCGTCCTACAAACATGACAGTGCAATTATTTGGTTGAGGCACATTCACAACATTTTATTTTTCTTAAATTAGACATTTATTTTCAAACATACATCAGAAATACAAATAATAAATTAAACAACAATAATTTAAACACAGCTATATAAATGATTAATAATTCAAGTTAATCTTCACAATGGTATTATACTGTTATCAAAATGGCAGATCAGCAACAGGAAACAGTGACCACATTGCAAAATAGACACAGAGAATCGCAGTTGTTCACAATGTACACGCATCATGAGTTCACAAACGGAAATTTCGACACGTGTGGCCATCCATGGTTGTGCACAATAATAGAAACGTATTGCAGTAAATACAAAATGGCTTACCAGCGAGACAGCAGTCGAAGGGACGAAAAAAAGTCAAAGATGTGGTCAATGATTGATATACTGTGTGGAGTGTGCAAGGTAGTGCAGACCTATGGGAATGCAGAGGATTTCTCTGGTGCACCTGAGCATCCTCGTGGTTTTAGCGATTTGTGTGTGTGAGAACATGGTGCTCAGGCATGGGTCACAGGTAGGGAGGTCATGGAGTGGTGGGGTAGCAGCGGCTGGAACAGCATGGACGGTGGAGAATGAACTGTAAAGATAATGGAGCCATAATGAATAAGCATTATCCAGCCATCCAACCAACAGAACTGTATCTGGACATGATCACTGCCCACTAACACTGGCGACTAAAATTGTCGTGTAACTACTAGTATGGGGGTCGGATAACTTACTAAGACACTTTCTGTACTGTAACTCACCAAGCCAACCCCTTTCCTTTCTCAGTGTTTAAATAAAGATAAAAAATGTTTAAAGTGCCATTGAGTATACTATTTTGTGTATAGCTGTTTAAAGTATCAACTTCCCAAGGCACCACAGCGTGAAGGAGCTTCCCGGCTCTCTTTACCGTCTATGAAGGAGTGCAGAGCAGAGAGCATGGAGCCCTCTGGTCCACCGTAAGCTGTGTACTGGAGCTCCTCCGGGGTGGGTGTGGGCTGAGACAGGTGCCCGGGCTGTAAGGAGGAGCGGGGAGTGGAGGACGAGTGGTTGGGGCTCACATGCTTCTTATGACGTGCTCGGCAGTTCTGGAACCAAACCTGCAGATACAGGACAGGACAGTCAGGCATACTGCTCACAACCCTTTTTCAGTCTTTCTTTCCACTTTCTATTTTTCTACAAATGTTTTTGTCAAATATATTAGACTGATTGGATTAGAAAAATCCAAAACATTGAGCTTTGGAATTACAGAATGTTGGGTAATGTACAATGTACAATGAAAAATGTACAATGCTTTTCTCTGGGCTAGTACCTTCAAGGAGAAATTGGCTAATTTATTTACTCACAAATAAAGGTTTGTGGTTTGTGCATTTTTGTTATCCAAGATACAAATAGTCAAGAAGTGGACCCTTATATGTACAGCAATAGGGCTTGAGGCAATAAGTTAGGTTACGTTTTTGGCACAAAATGTACAGGTCCATCCCTGGCGGAATGGTCAGGTTGAAATTAATAACTTGTTGCAGTGTACGAATTAGGCTACCTTCCCAGTAATGCAATTTGTACTTGTTCCAAAATCTTGTTTCTTTACTCTTAAAGACAGTGTAGGTCCGCAGAGCCCGCATTGCAAAATTAATAAATACAATGTGTAAACTATCCCTTGTTCTGGGTTTAAGTCCGTTTTTTAGTTTGTCGTTTTTTACACTATTTGTACTATTTACAGTAGGCCTATATTTTGTCTTGCTAATTTCAAATTGTATCAAAATATTGTAAATATTGACCTGTATTACTCTCCTACTCAGGCCTGTCTGCTCAGCCAGCTTCTGGAGGGTCTGGGCATCTGGGTTGTTGTCCTGAGCAAACTGGGCCTGCATCACCTGGACAGGGGCAGACAAGGGTTCTGTAAAGGTCAGTCTCCAGTGGGAGCTATCTCTGCACAGTGACAACATGGCATGTCGACATTGGAAAGTTTCCTGCTGTTAAGGATGGGTTTGGATTCAGATCCGTGCTTTGCAGTCAAAATAAATCTTTGTTCAGTTTAATAAATAATGCATGACATAATGTATAATCCTTTTCTCACAATGTATAAGAATGACACTCCCTCACTTTAGTTCAGTACCTTAATTCATTATGCAGTTTATTTTCCTTATTTAACATGAAACAGGTTCAGTATCAGCAATATCAGGGGGGGGGGTTGTCTCTTTTTGGATGAACACAGTTACTACGTTTAGTTCATAATCTTTTGTATAAAACAGCCTAAAGAGGAAGTTAAAATTGGGATCAGTTCAGAAATTTCATTCCCTAAAAATGCACAATATTTAATGTACAATTTAAAACCTCACATTTAGCCTACAGTACAGCACAAACTTCATTTGTTGTTTACCCACTTCAAAATTCCCTCAAAATTATTTTTAATTCCATTGGATTCTGACAATAAAGACAGCCTATGTAAACCTTCCTAATGTCTTATTGACAGCAGAGCGGGGAGGACAGGCCTATAACATACTTGTAACTGGTCAGCAGTGAAACTGGTGCGGGCTCTCTTCGATGGCTTGGGCTGGTTGACTTCCTGCTCTGTTGGCATTGCCCCCTCCATATTCACACCATTGCCTACATGAAAACAACAATTCCCTCTCAGCATGTCTCTCTGTTCATCACATTCACCAGTCAATTTACTTCCTCAAATCAAAAAAGATATGGACACAGCAGATATATCAGTTCTGTAAGAAAACTCTACTGTGTAACAAACAAATCAATATTAAAATTAATTTTAAATTTGCTTAGTCTTTTACAATATATGCATTAATCTGATCGAATTAAATATGTTATATGCCGTGTGAGTTCAGCCAAAATGAAGCACGAGAGTCCCTATGCCACATCAAATAAAAACAACAGAGGGGTCCAGATACAATGTGGATAAATCGAGATTCCCGATTGCCGTAATTGAATCTGAGTGCAATCAAGCTTGGTATGATTTATTACATTTAAAGATCAGATAGGCCTACATTTTAACCGGTCTAATATTGAGCTAAGGTGTCCGTATTTTTCCACACAAAATAACTTGGAATTTAGACATCCAAATAAAAACTAAATATTAAAGGAAATTTAATTTGTGTTATATTTTACATTTACATTTCATCATTGTTATTTAGCTGGTTGAGTTCTGGCCTTTCTGCTCACCTTTCTCTACAGCGCGCTTGAGGTTATCCAGCATGCAGTCGTAATGGACGCGACATAGCACCTTTTCTTCAACCAGGGCAAACTCTTCCCCCGTGGAAAGCTGCCGTTTGCAGGAGAAACAAGCAAAGCACGCTAGGTGGTACACGTTCCCCTTTGCCCGGCGGACCCAGTCCGTGGAGTGGATATTGCGACCGCAGCAGGCGCACCATGTGCCGTATCTTCTGCAAAGTAGATAATCAGTCGACTTCAAGAACCAATTGGTTGCGAGACCTTCCTAAATGCAAATTGATTTAAACTCTGTCCATCATAGAGCCTATGTAAACACGTTGTTTTAACATAGCCTAAGAAATCATTCAATCCAGACAACAAAAAAAGTCCGCAGGCCTATAGACTCACAACTAGCTATAGCCTAATTTAAATAATATTTATGGTTAATAATACACACATTTTCACTCAGATACCAAATGTGGGCTGCAATTGTAATAGGTCAAATTTGTAGACAACTTTAGTTTATATATAGGCTATATGTTCGTACCTAAAGTAATCCAGTTTGCAGAAAACCTCTTTGTCTTTTATGTAGCAGCTGGTATGACTGCCAAGCGAGGTCTGGCAGACGCTACAGGAGAGACAACGCACATGCCAGCACAAGTCGTTAACCTGAATGAAAAAACATGATTATTGAATAACATTAAGTATTTTTGGAGAGTGGGCAATGCAGCCAAGTTCACATTATCAAATGAAACAAGGTAAATTACTACATTGATATAGTGTCAGGGTCGGATTAGCCTCCCTGCCCGCACATTGAGCTCACCTTCAACAAATATTTTTCCACAATTTCCTCATTACAACTTGCGCAAACAGTTCTACCCAGAGGTGCAGATGCCATTGCCTGCAGCGACGATGCGCAGCAACCAGTGGAACACGAGTCCTCATCCAGAACTTCCACGGGTGTGCCCTAAAGTGGAAAAACATACCGCGGTTAGAAAATTAGGGATGAAAACGAATCTATGCATGCGTAAAAATGTGCTATGGTTAAATGATGCATTGATGGCAATTTGACAGTCTCCGAGCCTCAGAACATTCAAGTTATCATATGTCTATATATTTTTTTAATTCACGAAAAACACAGAAAGTACAGCAGGATAATTCCCAGTGTATGTTTGTACCATTACATTTTCTCTCCTGACTTCTCTGCATCTTTCTGTAACATGTTCGCCTCCTCGGTAATCTTCACACATGACTTGGTGAGCTGGGAGACCTGTTCTGTTTTAAGTTTTGAGCCGCTTGAAATCCCCTTGCCCCTTATCCATAAATATCATCCCCTTCACCTTTCACCATGACAACCCCAGCGATTATCAAAGTGTAATTTAGGGAAGGATAGTCATTACTTACAAAAACAGCCTGTACTTGAAGTAATAGTTATCCAATGTGCATTATGTTCTTAAGATCGGCATTTGAGATGTTGAACAGTTCACTCACAATGGTTAAGCCGCCAACATATCAATTGCGCATGTCAATCAAAACCTGCAACTGGTCTTGGGAAAAGGGAATTGATTTATTTAATGACAGCAATTAAAAGACTAAGTTAGACACAGCTGACTGCCCAGGGCAACCAAAAGGTGAAGAGGTCTCATTACCTACTTGAGTTTTAATTACTGAATATTTAGAAAGAGGTAATTTTTTCTTTGACATTTCTTGAGATTGTGAAAACAGAACGCAACAGCTTGTGCAAGCTATAATTCTGAAGATAGGTGAGGTTATAATTGAGTCATTCCGACCCGTGACCTGCATGCAAGCTTAATAATCTTCTCAATTTGATGCTATTTCATATTCCTGCCCTCTTTAAAATGTAATAAATATGCAATGCAAACACGTGCAAAACATGCATTGGTTTGAACAAATGTGCACACACAATTCACTCACCCCATCGTCTGATATCAACAAGGATTCGTTTTCATTCTCATCCACATCATGGCAACATTCCACTTTGTGTTCACTTTTCCAGTGCATTTCAAACTAATCCTCGATGCAACACAACCTAAAAGTGTAAATAACAAATAGCTTAAATAATAAAGACCTGCTGAAGTAGGCTAAGCAAGTGTTCCTTTGTCCACCTCAACTCTATGGATTGTTCTGATAGCATAACCTACTAACCCATGAGTTTTTTTTCTAGAGGGCGGATCATAATTCTTATTTTCTTGACATCTTTGGCCGCGCCTCCTTTGAACTTCATCATGGTTAAAAATTCATGCTGTTTTGCAGGAGAAATTAAATTTTGATCTCGGTATATGTGTAATTAAAATAATTTAGTTATTGTTATTATTATAATAATTATCAAATTTAATCAAAAGTCATTTAAAAGTAATTCAAAAGTCTTAATGTCATTTAATGGAAGTGAAGTAAGCAATCAAGTTGTTTTTTTTATGTCCTCATGTCATGCCTCATAGACCGAAGCTTACAGTCTCATTAATAACAATTACCTTTTTGGTAACAATTTATTTTATGATGATTTGGGATATTGCTAAAACTAATTATCTCAGACTAGTTGTCTTCAAGAATTTCGAGAGAAAAATCGCTTTGGGCTTTTTCAATAGTTGCACAGCGTAACAGAGTGACAGTGTCAGCCCTTCCCATGAAGCACACACTGTGTTTGTTAGCATGGCTCAGCTCTCACATCACAACATGGGATAAAGCCACAAGGCCACCAATTATTTTCTCCCAGAAGCCTTTTTTTTTGACGACACGGGCGTACACTGTCTTTGTAAAATATGTGTCGCTAAAAATTGTGAAATTCACGTACCCTATTGGCATTTTGTTATACCTTTAATTGTAGCTCCTATTTTCGCAGTCGCTTTGTCAAAGAGCAATAGACAACTAGGAAACAATTGAACAACATATAAATGGTATATTGATAAAAAGCCGCTAATAAATAAATATAAGAACCTTTACATTCAAGCATTTCGCAATTGATGACCGAATAAGAGTAATGGTGCACTATCGTCGAGTTATCCAAGCGAAAGCTGGGCTGAAGTTAATGTCGCTGAAACTTCATTTGCCCAATACATTTTAAAGAAGAACGTTTTATAAAAACTTCCGAAGAAATTCGTTTGTGTTTATTTATTACACTTTTTTAGCTAATATAAACATTAAAATAGCATTATTGTCACGCTAAACATTTGCAGACAGTTTGATTGATTCGCCTGGACCAGTTTTTTCTATAGCCAGGCCATATGGGCAGTTTGAGGGAGTAGTAACTATAGTTGTTATTCTAGTTAAACTACATTTTGCAGTAGCTTGCTGATCAACTACATTCATATTTGCATATTAAATTACTTTTTTTGCAATTTTTTTGTGTAGTATTCCGAAACTACAAACAAAAAACATAAAAGAAAAGAATTGAATACTACTATTGCTTACTGTAATTGAACCCCCTTGTCGTGAAAGCCAGTGTTGAGAAGTAGCTGCACAAGCAATTAAACTAGTAGTTTAACCAAACTAGATTTCACACTACCTTTGCTGTAGTTCAACTACTTCCAGCGTGAAGTATTTGGCAATTTGCAAAGCTATGCTTTCAAAGTAAATTCCCCAAAACTGCATATGGGTGGGCAAGTATCTGTGAGATCTCACCCAACCTTTTCGACCTATATACAAGGGTGGGACTGCATGGAAAAAGTCGCACTGCAAAGAGATCTCAATTGACATAAGTGTCTCGATCCGGTCATTAAAATTCTAGTCTGAGTTAATTCGCAGTTGTTTAGGATACTAATCTATATGTTCAAACCTCAGTGACGACACGGTGCAGGACTGGCAGCAAAGTGCTAATTTCGAGTGTTTCATGTGTCAGATGCATGTGACTTGTTGAGTCCAACTCTTCCACTTTGTCGCCAAAGGTTATACTTTACATATGACCTTATATTCATTAACTATCACAAAATATGTGCCTCCATTGACCCAATATGGCCTAACTGTGGGCAGTATAGGCTTTGGTAAATGCACACAAGTCCCACACTGGCTCTATGCAAACGTAAATTGGAGTCATACCATTCCATGAAGTGTTGACAGAATTGACAGCAGAACCAGAACAGGCCCTTGTGGGTTAACACAGGGCCCTGAGAGCAGCCTTCTCTTTGGTAAGATTGAAATTGGACAACACTGAGTGGTCAACTATTAGCAAATTAGCAACTTGTTATGGGGGCGACATCAGCCTACATAGCCAATGCAGGCTTGTTTACTTGAATGCATGTTTGAATCCACAGCAAATTACACACATTCATACCAATAAAAATGTACAATGGTTGTTGTAAAAAAAAAGTGTAAATATGAATTCAAAACCTTTTATCTGTATAAAGCTAAACAAATGTTAATTGTGATTTCCATATTCCATTGTCTATATAGCTCAATTTGCTCTTTTTGTTTTTAATTCTCTCAAATCTACATCTATTGATTGCAGTTCTATTCATCCCTTTTAAACATGCGTTTCTTCTGAACAGAAAACTGGATACTGAACCACTGACACGACAAAGCTCCAGAAGTAGTCATATCAAGCACCAGTCTACTCCTGTGGTAAACTATTACACAAGACATTGCTTTTAGAACTAGATAGATTATATCTGTAATAATGAGACATTATCCTGTATGTATTTCTTTAAGTCCAAACTAGTCCACTCTATCCCAATCTTTCTCTTTAATTTCTCTCTCTCTCTCTCTCTATCTATCTATCTCTCTCTCTCCCTCTCCCCCTCTCTCTTTCCGTCTTTATACACACACTCATTCTGTTGGCTAGTGAGATAGGCATCTAAGGTCTATTTCTTCTCACAGATAACTCAGTGATGCAAGGTAACAGCAGACCTGCACTGGCATGAGCCCATGCCCATATCGGCCCATCTGAAAGTTCCGCTGCACTGGGGATTAAAGGAGCTAGCGTGCCTGCATCGCGATTTGCCCTGTTCCACCCTGTAAAGATGAATGCCCTTTGTCAGACGGCTCATCTCAAGTATTGCAGACTGTAGCACACACTTTTGATGTAACAGTGGAGGGGCCTGAGAGGCAACTTCCTAGAGTTTCTGTTGGATTCACATTCCCCTGGCCTCTTGGGGTTTCTTTGTTCAGTGGAACTCTTACACATTTGATCCTAGAGGCCGATTTTCATCTAAATACTAGTTTTGTTGTGATTTTATCAGGTTCCCCAAATGGCATATGTGCCTGCATATGTTTCCCTAAATGCGACCATTGATAACCAGCCATCCTACCATCCTTCTGCTTTTATAAGTCTTTCATAGCCGTTGCTCTGATGCTGATTCCTCTGATGAAGTCTCAGTTGATCACTTCTTATCAAATCAATGTCAACAGAATCCAGCCGTGATAACAGGACTTTGAAGGGCTTCCGTTCGCAATCCCTTACCGTCTGTTTTCCACGCTAATGTTCCAGAAATTCATATGGCTGAGTGAATTCCTAAATGTATCGCGTGAGGTCGTCCAGACAAAAACAACAGCGATAAGAACCAGGGGAGAAGTACCTCGTCTATCAACATCATGCTTCAAAAAAACTGGTTTTACTACTTTTGTGGCTTCGCATGTGTTCTCTGTCTGACTTGAGATCTGTGATGGAGCTTGTTTAATTTTGGTCCCGGCAGTTTGTGATACATTGCATGTGATCCTCTTTTGAACCCATTGCCGTTTCTACTTCAATCTGCCAGTCAACGTCCAAGGCTGCAGAGTGGCAGTGCATCACATTAATCATGTGTTTTATCATCAATCAGGTATTTATTGTGTCAAGCAGATGCCAGATTTATGATCCACATGTTTCAAAGTGTGCCTTTCTGAATAGGCCCTAATTTATATTTTGCTTCAGAACAACACACATATTTGATGTATTAATGTATTCCTATTGGCAGATATAATGATGTATATGATAATAATGTGATGTATTGAAAAAGTCACATACAGTGTGTTTGTAATAATACACTTTGCACTGTATATTTCTATTTCTATTTCACTATTACTACTCTGTATCATTATTACTACCACAAGATTATTATTTCTGCAGCAACAGTTTCAGATAAATAATAACTTAATGAAACCATCGCGAGAGACTTCACAGTGTGTCGGTGGGAAACAAAGCAGCTTGTACACATTTTAGAAATCAAATGAAAAATTCCTTAATTTGCTACTTCCACATACTCTCAACCTTTGCTGTCTTTGCGGCTGCAACTGCTCATTTGTTTCATTGAAATGAGTCCGAATGTGGTGGTTTACAATTCCCACAATGAGTTTGGGGTGACCTTTTCTCCTTGCTCTGAATGGGCCCTTGTGGAGGCTGAAGGGGACCTGCTGTTGGCTGGGGGCCGATGAGGGAGTGCTGGGTGGAAATCACAGCAGTGAAAATGGCAGTGTAAGAGGGGCCCTGATTGCATTGGGACAGCATGCAGGGGGAGCGATGTGTTCGGCCCAATCAGGGCCACGTGGAGAAAAACTGCTCTTATCAAGGAGTAATGGCCCACTTGACAATCAAGCAGGCACAAAACGGTCCTATTTAACACTGATTGCAAAGCTTGCTGCCCCCCTCTCCTCCCGCCTCAGCCATCCCCAAACCGCATGACTCCCCCAGATCTCCCAGCCACCCCCCAGCTTTACCGACAAGCCCCTCTCCTGAAAGGAATGTATAATCATCCACCTCTATTCTAAGGCTAATTGTTATTTTAATGCTTTTATTAGGTATTTATTGCGATTAAAATGCACGCCTTGATTGCAATATTTAACATGGGTTGGCATCAAAGGCATTCACTCACACACACACACACACACACACAGAGAGAGAGAGAGAGAGAGAGAGAGAGAGAGAGAGAGAGAGAGAGAGAGAGAGAGAGAGAGAGAGACATACATTCATACTAAGACACATACAAAATTAGATTTCCAAGGGTAATTGTTGAGTGGTTGCATTTCTGTGGACCTGAGGTCTGTGTTTTTCTTTCTCTCTGACAGTGACTTAATGTGGCTTTTAATTAGAAGAGAGTGTCTGTTAGCTGACAGTGATGTATTAATGATCAAATACTAAGCTTCTATTAATGGCCATATAAACGAGTCCAAAGGAACATAATGTAAATGGTGTGTCATTTGCCTTAAGCGTAAACATTTCAGGTAAATAATCTAATGACATTGAAATTAACTATTCATTAACATTCAGCATGCTAACCTTAGTATATGCTCTAATAATGTTTGAACGCATTTACAGAAATCATATAATATATATGATAAATTGCAACAACGTTTAGTAAGGTTGCACTATTCTTTAATGTTATATTTTAACCTAATGTCCCAGATTGATTTAACAGAAGAACTAAATCAATATACTTTAGAGGTATACTGCACATCTAAGCATATAATGCATGCTCTCAGTCATTAAAGCAAGCCTTAAACAATAGCCAAATCAATAAGCTATTACTCAATTACAAATAGCATGATCCCAAAAATTAAATGACATGCATAAGAAGGGTCTTTCTTTGTGTTCTATTCTGCTTTCTGCAACATAATTCTGACTATGTTGGTAAATAACAAGAGAGATCATGAGAATAGCTTTCTTGCGATTGAAGCCCAAATTTGCAGAGCAATAATTTAAACCACAACATAACTGTCATGCACTTCCTCTACAGTACTTCTTGCTCAATATTCCAATGACCTTAGAGTAGCCAACAAACTCATGTTCTTAGGAAGCATTAGAATGTTTAAATCAACTCATCAATTACTGAATGATCAGGAACTGTCGTTGCAGCAGCAGCAAATGGCCCACTAGGGGGAAGGAGGCGTCTGCTGTCGAACTGACATTATTTACAAAGATTCAGGGCGCCACCTACTGGCCAACTCTAGTACGGTAAGAGGTCAACACATGCTCCATGACGTGAGTGACTGATGCTATAACAAATGTATCCGTTTGACTGCTTTTTGCAGAAGATGCGCCAAAACGTAACGTTCACTTATCTGAAAATCCAATCAACATAAATATTTTATATGAATTGTGGGTAATGTGAAGCGGGAAATTCTAAATTACAGTTGATAGCATCCTCTTTTGAAGATTATGCCGGTGATAAAAAATACTATGTTGTCTATAGACGCAAAGGAAAGGCTTCAATGCTTCATCAATGTATATTGCTGTCAGATTTTTTCTTGGATCAAAATTAGGTTTTGTTTCATGTTTCTTAATAACCACCAGGAGGCAATAGAGGATTAAAGTAAGCAGGATCAGCAAGATCAGTCCTGAAGAAATCATCAATAAGGAAGGAATAGTCTACTTAATCTATAATAAACGCGGACACTGCAATCTCTGCAATTGCAAGTATACAAAATGTGAGTACTGCAGGCTTATTGAAAGAAATGTGGTTACTTTCCATATGCACGTTGCCAGTCAAATACAGTTTAAAGGGACAACATGTTGCATGCTTAATTACAGTTATGAAACAGAGAAACACATGCACACCCATGCAAAAATGCTAGTCCCTCGGCATATTACAAATCATCTAGAAAACAAGTAACCTGAGTGGACTATTGCGGAAAATAAACACTTAATTGTAAGTGGAGACTGAAGGGGGGACCAAGCTTCTCCATAGCATCGTCATGTGACTTCCCATAGCAACGGTGAGTGTCATCAGTTCCGCTCCAAATAAGTGTTGCGAGTGCAGCTCATTTGGAAGTGCAAGCCCACTCAAAACCCGGCGCTAAATTAAAGACAAGACACTAGACACTAACAACAGGGTAACAGCTAAAGATATTTAGTCTGCGGGACTGACTGCCTCTGAGAGTTTCGGGATATTAAACATAGCAAACTGCAAATTGAAATCATGAGTCATTTGAATCCTGGGTAGGTACTATTTATTTTCTGTAGCTTCTTAAAAAAAGTGCAGAATAGACCGTCAAGATGCATATTTATGGTGTATTAATTTAGAGTTGGTAAAACAAAACAAAATGATCTTGATAAAAGTAAACTAGAAATGATGTTATGTGGGTAATTATTGAAAGCAACTTATATACCACTTTCAAGTTGTCATGAATTTCAAAGACTTGTCAATGTTATTAGTAATGAGGAACCCTAAAAAGTATGTCCAATTTGCCATATTTTTACTTGAGTACTGCAGCAAACTTATAACGTGCTGAATGCATACACATTTAGTGAATTTACAAAAAAAACACACACTCCTCTAAATTTAACAGGCTTTGCATTTAAAACATGCTTTAATATTGCATAATCACACTGATTGATGTGTATTCTGAAAATACAGTATTACCCGGACTGAGTCATAGACAGACAGGCCTTGGCTCAGGGGCACAGTCATAATTGCGGGGTGATGATTTAACCTCCCTGCACTTGGACATGCTCTGATGACCCTGATCCAAAGAGAAATACAGACCCTGCAGGAGAGAAAGACCTGGTACAAAAGGGCAATTGGGCTAGGAGAGCTATCCATCCCCTCTAATGGCTATGCGTAAACAGATATCTGTAACAGACCCCATTGCCGTACATATCCTGTTTGTCCCACTCACAAATACACCAGGGAATCAAATCTGTGGTGGAAAAAGCTAGGGGCGCCGTGGGAGTGCTTCAATGAAGACCTCACACCAATCATTTGATTTAATTAAGACAGCAACAAACTTGTTTCTATCAAACAGGCAATCAAGATCTAAAAATGTTTTTGGACGGCACTAAAATAAAGCACTTATATGTAAATTTTTGTTTTTTGTTATCAATGAAAAGTTTGTTTTCGCACATGAAATATTGGGCAGAAATGAATGAATGAAAATGTGCAGGTTAACATTATTGCGTTGACTTGATGTGTTTCCATAGACTGCTGTCAGCTTACAACAGTCTCACAGACAGACATCTTACAGGATACTTCAACAACACTAGGATCAGGAGACACTTGCAACGGGTGGGACTGGTATGTTTGATGAGGATTATTATGATGGTAGTTATATGGTAGTATTAAGGTGGTGGTAGTGATTATTTGAGCCTGATCGATTTATGGGCCTATCACATATATATCAGTATATATATGTGTGTGTGTGCGGGTGCTTGTGTGTGTGTGTGTGTGTGTGTGTGTGTGTGTGTGTGTGTGTGTGTAAAGAATTTCGGCCTATATATCAATATTGGACATTTTTGACTCTCTAATGTCGGTATCTGCATCGTATGCCAAAAATCCAGTATCAGTTGGGCTCTAGGGATCATGATTCTAATGATAGTGATAGTGGCAATATTAAGCCTGACGACTGATAAGATGGACAGGATTGAGTATTATGATAGTTAGGATGAGTAAGGTGATGAGAAAAAAAAAATGAATATAATAGCTATAATAATAAATCTATTGTTACATAGTATTGAGTATGTACATGTTAACAATGTTACAATGGGTCTTAACAATAAATCAGCAATGAGGTTAAATTGATACATTTAAAATACCCAAATATAAATGGATTAGAAAAAATATAAAAATGTATTAAAGGCCAATGTACAACAGGGCAACAGACAGTGGAAAACAAACAGATATTAACCCGTGTAAAATGAAATACAAAATGAATGCCTGTTTTGAAAAGTGTGTTTTAAAAGATCCTTTAAAGGTCAAAGTAGAGTTAGTATACCTTGGGCTTTTTGGGAGATTAAACCGGAGTTTAGGGGTCCTAGCTGCAAAGGTCAGCTTTTATGGTTTACGTCTTGACCAAAAACAATAATGCTTTGTTAAAACACCCAAAGCTTGTTGGCTTGTATGGCCATTTAAAAGCATATAGAGAGAACAAAATGTGGCCCTAAATTCAGGTAGTTATGATTTTTTTTATTGGTTTTGATGATATGAGCAATGTATAGATGGCAGTGGTGGTTTAGGTTGCTCTGGCGATAATGCTGATGAAGATAATGAGGTACAGGTGGTGGAGCAATATAGTGGTTACCATGTCTATGACAGTGATAATGGCGGAGCGGTACATAAGTTATGAACAACACACGGTGTTAAGCTAAACACCGATCCCCAACTTCTCAGCCACGCTCGCTGAGTCACTGTGCTATGACTTCAGATCACGAGGAGTGGGCGCATCGTCCCAGACAAAGAGTACAGACACAAGCTGATCCAGAGAACCCACCAGAGACATGTCCGTGAATGTCTGGCCCAGGCCATCTTCTACAAGGTGCTGGACATGGAGGTGGGTAGAACATCTGTGTTCAAGGTCTCCTTCAGCACTGACCCATGCAGCCATCCTATTAGGGGCCTGCTTCTTTGCATAATTTAGTATGCACATGTTCTCCCACACAGCGTGTACATCAGATAGAGATCAAGAGGAGATTAGAGGAGTTTGCCAGGAGGGAAAGAGTGCATAAAATTAAGGTACATCATAACATGTTCTGGACTATTTTGAGGTCTAAGTGACCGTTCCATATTAATTTCACCCCCATAGTTCATTGATGTTGTGAATGGCAGTTCTGCATCATATCCCAGATCTTCAAATCAAAGATTGATGTTTTAAATGGCAAAAACACATACAGTATCAAGACCACTGTTTTGTAGGTGGATCGCTCCAAAAGGTATGATGAGGAAGTCATCCATATCCTGTCTCCACGCCCCCCCACCGGCCCTCGGCGCAGCCATCACGCCCAGCACTCCGGGCCCGAGGGGGAGCACACGGAGTCCTCTGAGTCCGTGAGTCCTCCCTCAGCTCTGGAGCACAAGTGCTGTGCTGAATGAGTGACACTCTATAGGTGGAAAGAGTCCATGTTCAGCAGGATCAGTGTTGGCCATTGGGTGACTGTCGAGTTGTATCGCGCTAGAGAAACATAGTGCGTGATGAGAGAAACTTGTATTTGAATGTCTACATTACTGTGACTACATGGGTTCAGATCGCTGCTCAGTGTTCATGCAATGCTAAAACATCTCAAAAGGGGGAAAAAAGCCTTTGCAAGTCATTGGTAGTGACTATGTGCCCTAAAACATTCTCCTGACTGATGGGCCACTGTGTGGACTTCATTATCTTTGCAGGCTGAGATAGTTGCCAGGTTGGTGTTGACGTTCAAGTTAGATGAGCACTTCAGCCGGCTGTTTACTCAGAGTGTCAAGAACAGCCAGAGTTATTTAAAGTGAAGTAGTGGGATTACGTGTTATCGTCACGGCTTTTGAAACATTAGAAGTGTCAAGTGTTTATGGCTGACTAAACCCATGACAAGGCTGGTAAATGCCTGCTTGGGTTCCCTCGCTTTCATCCTGCTGTTTATCTACTGTAGCGTCTTAAGTCTGCAAACAGCGCCGGCAGCACCTGCATGTTGGGGCTTGTTGAAGAAAGACTGTGATGCTGTTATCATGTCCCGATGTCATAGAGCGATACTTGGTTTTTGATTGATAGGAATGCAAATGTCACACATCGAAAAGGAGGTTAATACTTTATTGCAGTACATAAAACATCCCTCACTAATGACAACAGGAATATGAACACACTGTTTGCGCTAGTGGTTTCCCTGTGACTTGTCTGATGTTTAATGTAGCACTTGCTTAGCTCTTATCTAGTTGATTAGGTCAGGGATGCACTTATCTTATCTACCTGACTAGAAGTTTTTTACCTTCTCTTGTTGTAGGCACTATTTTTTGTAAGTCGCTTTGGCTAAAAGTGTCTGCTAAATGTAATGTAATGTAATGTAATGTGTGCCCCTCAACCCAGCCGGGTTCCTCTCGACCCAACACAGCCCCGGGTAACATGCAGCGGCCTGTTCGACTCAAGCCCATCCACAGTACCAGCACCACGGCTACCCAGCGCCACAGATACCCTGACAGGCGCCATGACTCCTCCAATGACACCGACCAGCCGCACAACTGCACTGTGAGGCCAGCAGCAGCGTGGCGCACTCTGTGTCTCTCTCCACCACACACCCACCACACTCTGCTAATGTAGACGCTCAAGTCCAAACACTGTATCAACAGCATTATTCACACAGACGCAAACACGCACAGTGATGACCCAATAAGTATTTGTACAGCAAATATTTTGTGGCTCTGCACTATCATACAGTAGATGTAAAAGTACAATACAAAGAACACCCCCATAAACCCATTTAGATTCCATTGAAATGCTGAGAAGTTTAAGTTAATTCATAAAATGACCTTTGGCCTCGAAAATACTCTAGCAATCCAGGGTTCTCAAAAGAGCAATTCTACTCTCTTATTTCCAAGATGGACAAAAGCTCCAGGATGCATCTGACCACGTCAGAGTTCTCCCGGGGCATCTCGCCCTACCGTCTTCCAGTCATCAATAACTTTGTCACGCCAGTGCCTCCCCCCACCAAGAGAAATGACAGAGGGTTTAAGGGCTCTCCTAGTGGGACTCTGAGGGGCAGGAGACTGCGGCCCACCACCGCCCCCATTGGACCGGGCATCAATGAGGTCTCTCGCTCTTTTGTTTTTCTCACACACAGAGTGTTAATACATCCATGCATCTGCATGTTCAGCAACTGTGAACAAATAAATATGGGATTCCATGAATTATGTTGCAGTTGAAATGTTACGCGCAGTACTCGCACTGCACAATTAGCCAACCGAAGCTTACCCAGCGATGTATTTGGAGGGAATAGACCTGGTGCATTCCCCTGTAACGGATCACTTTTATTGTTGCAGCAGTGCCTTTTTTGATGTGCTTCGTTGTGGTTGTTCCACCTATAGGAGACCCCGGTGCTGAGGTCGTCAGTGCAGCAGAGCAACGTGGGCGTGAGAATGGTGTTCTTCGGCAAGACGGTGCACCTGTCCCACGACCTGCTGGACATGAGGGACGAGGTCAAGGTGTTCCAGCAGCACTGTGGGGGGGAGAACCTGTGTGTATACAAGGGCAGGCTGCAGGAGGGAGGTCAGTCCGCTTGCCTAACAGGGGGTTGGCATTTTAACAGGATGCAACTTTATGATAATAATGGGCCTTGGTTTGACATAGGAGTATTTTAGTTGGTTTATTTCTGCTGTCGTTCTCTCTCGACGTCCCCCTCTGTGGTAGAGACGTTCCAGTTCGTGTCGAGGCGGCACCGCGGCTTCCCCTTCAGCCTGACCTTCTTCCTCAACGGGCTGCAGGTGGAGCGGCTCAGCTCCTGCTGCGAGTTCAAGCACAGGAAGGGCTCCAGGCTGGGCGGCCGGCATGGACAGTTTGGCTTCTCCAGTGTGGAGGGGGCTTCACCCTGCTACAGGTAACAGTCCACCTTCTCCAGTGTGGAGGGGGCTTCACCCTGCTACAGGTAACAGTCCATCTACCCAAGCACTGCAACGCCATCTTTGCTGCGTGCAGCGTACCACGTAGGTATATTTAAAACAAATAATGCCTTTCAATATTGGGAACTTAGATGATGCTACAGTTACACAATATGATAGCGTTCCAGGAAGGTCTGCCGGTGAGAGGCCTTAGTTTTAGTTATATGATTATTACCAGTAATTATTAGTTATGTCATACCATTTTAACAGTTCTCTATGTTAGACGCACACCACACTGCCATCCGGGTATCAAACACAACTAACAACCGAACAACGGCTGTTAGATCACCCACGAGAGCTCCGCTCCAATGTTTGTGGTGTGTATGCAGGTGTATCATCGCCATGGGCCTGGACAAGAAGCCCACACCTCCTCCTAAAAGACTCAAGGAGGATTTGGGGAGCGAGGCCACGGTCACCGTGAGCCCAAGTGGGACCAACCAAGAGGCAGAGGAGGAAGAAGAAGAGGAGGAGGAGAGGGCTGGGAAGGACTCTGGCAGCCCCAAGCAGGACATGGAGGCCGAAGTCAAAGAGGACAGCCCACCTGCTGAGGACAAAGCTAGAGAAGGTAAAGTTTGCAACAAAAAAACAAACTGTTACGGCTTTATTTATTTATGAATAATTCAAATTACTTTTAGTGGTGATGATAATACTGACTGTTTCTCTGTGAATCTCTATCGGTCTATAAAAACCTTATCTGATAGGTGTGAAGTTCATTTTCATCATATTACCTTTATTTGGCCAAGGCCCAGCAGGCAGGGAGCCTCCAAATTTCTTCAGGTCCAAAGGGGGTGGCTTGCTAAAGAACATGTGTTCAGGTTCAAAGGGGTGGCTTACTAAAGAACATGTGTTCAGGTCCAAAGGGGGTGGCTTACTAAAGAACATGTGTTCAGGATCAAAGTGGGTGGCTTACTAAAGAACATGTGTTCAGGTCCAAAGGGGGTGGCTTTCTAAGAACATGTGTTCCTTCTACCTAGACTATGAGGAGGACTTTGAGGCAGAGGAGGAAGGGCCTGCGGAGGACGGAGAATTAAGTGAAAAGATGGAGAAAGAGGAGGAGGATGGAGCAAAAGAAGACCACTCCGACAGTGAGGAGGATAACAAAGATGGTAGGTAAACTTGTTAGCACATGCAGTTGCTGCCCCAATCTTTGGCTCAAGATATCCTATGTTACGAGTTTATATATGATGGCGCACCTCTAATTATAATGAACTATTTCTCCAGAGGAGAGGAGGACTAGTTCAGAGTCCAGCTCATCGAGCAGCGAAAGGGAGGACAGTGAAACGGAGGCTGACCCCAAAGAGGACCAGGTGCCCGAGCCTCTAACCGACCCCAGCGAGACTGAGCCGGAGGAAACCCCCATGTCAGCTGTGGAGACGGAGCCCACTGAGAACAGCTCCCCCACCCCACCTCACACCTCCTCCACCCCCACAGCCAAGGACACAGATGCAGGAGACAGCCTCACTAACAGTGAGGGGCGGGCAGAGCCAGAGGAGTCTGACACTAGCCAGCCCTCAGAGGTCAAAGGTGATGGGGAAGAGGTAATTGCTGGAGTACAGGAGGGAGAGAGCAGTGAACAGGCTGAGTCCACTGAAGAGGAGGAACCTGAGAGGGGTAAGGATGCACCACTGGAGGACCCCTCACCCGAGTGAGACATTGGTTTGATCCATCGTTCAGTCAACCTCTTTTCCATTATCAGAAACTGTATGGAAATGTTATTAGGAGAGTAATATGATGTTGGTTCTGATTATGGAAAACTGCAGTTGTGTGCTTTCTGTGGGATTTGGGGATGCTTACCTGTTTGTTAGAACTTCCCATCACTTCCTCTATCTTGATGTTTGAAATTGTGATGAAGCGGACAAACAACTTAGAATGTGTGAGACTTTGTCTGTCCAGACTCATCGGTTTATTTTAATGATGATTCTAAGACAGAATCCTGGAGTGATTTTGATAGGCAATTTGATCATATAAATAAATAAAAAAATTCTTTACTGATAATTACACATTTTGATTTTGGTAGCGTATTTAAGTGTATCGAATGGCAAACAAACCTGAAAATGATATTTAATATTTACAACTTTATTTGTTAAGACCATTATCAATCTGGTCTTTGTTTTGCATGTTGCATGTGTGTGTGACAGGCATGTAAATTGTGACTTTTGCATGTTGTGGTGTTATCCTTGTATTGTTTTACTACTTCCATACATTTGCAATTGCAAAGAATAAAATTATATGATTTACAGCCATTTCCTCTGTTCTGTTTGCTGTTCAGCCTTTGTTTTTGTCAGATTGCAATGAATTCTGGTGATTTTAATTTGGTTCTTGACATCTTTGGAACGCATGTAATGGGGTTTACTTTAGTTTGTTAAGTCATTTCCCTACATGCCGCATGTTTGTGTGTTTCTTCCATTCATAACCCAAGCCAAGTCTGTGCAGGAGAAACTAGCAGAGGCCTTTTTGAAGGAATCCCAGTGCAGCTCAGAGCCAGAACTGAGTGACACTAGCACTGAAGAGGAGGAAGAGTCCACAGATACAACTCAGCAGCAAGAAAACAAAGGTATAAGTTACAGCTGAACATAAGCTGAAATTATTAGTGATGTTGGAAGTTAACCATTGATCTTTTTCTTAAATATAATTTGCAGTTTCTGATCCTGCGAAAAGTGTGACGTTTACCCTGCAGCGAAAACTCTGCTTTAAAATAGTGGAGAAGGAAGAAAGTTCAACAAGTGCACCAGAAGTTGCGTGTGACCAACAAGAGGCTACCAATGAGCGGCAAAAAGAGCAGGGTGAACCTTCACCCGAGCCAAAGAAAATGGAGGAGGCTAGCGGTTGCACAAACAAAATGGAAGAAACTGAAAAGGACGGTTGGGTAGCAGATAGCAAAGAGGAGACTGAAGAGAAAGAGGAGTCAGGCGCACACCCTGAAACTGAAAAGAAAAGGGCAGACGATGAGGCTTTGGAGACCCGGGTCGACCGGCCAGAAGAAGCAGCCATTGCTGATAGAGCAGAGAACATCGAAGAGGAGCGGGAGGACGAGAAAACCCCAGTGGGGGCCGACGTATCCCCCGCTGAGACAGAGCAGAAGGCAGACGCAGCAGAAGTCACTAAAGAGGGTGAGTCAGAGGAGGAGGCAGGCAAAGCTGAGGTGGAGGAAACAGGGATGGGCGATGGGAAGCTGGAGACGACAGTAGCAGAGGCCCCAGAGGAACCAAGGGCCATCAGCCATGCAGAGTCACCTGCAGCATACACACTGAGTCAGGGGGAGGGGGAGGGGGAGGACATGGCTGAAAGCTCAGAGGCAGGCATCAAAGCAGTGAAGTCAAGGAGCTCGTCCACGGGAAATGAAGACACCATGGTGCATGTTTATAGTCTCAAAAAAGGAACTGCGGGAGAAGGAGTAGAGGAGCTTTGGAAAGAAGAAAACAAATCTGAGGATGACAAAGACAAGGCAAAGGAAAATGCCAGTGAAGAGGCAGATGAGGATGCTGGTAAATCTGTGAGAAATGACATAAATGAAGGAGTCACTGACAACAACTTAGAAACTGAAGAATCTGAGCAAAACAAGACAGGAGATGATGACAGTAATTATGACCGTTCACAAGAATCTGAAAATCTGTTGAACAGAGAACAAAATGAAGAACATAAGATGGAGAATGAAGAAAAGGATGTGATGAAGGAAGAGGACAGATTGGAAGACAACACTGGACATGGGACCGGGGGTGGAGTAAATGCTGAAGAAGGGGCCAAGGAGGAAAAACACGAAGAACAAAAAGTTGAAGATGCAGAGAAGGTAACGTCAGAGAAAGAAGAGGCAGTGGAAAACGAGTCAGAGAAAGAAGAAGAGTCCGAGAGAGCAGAGTCAGAGATAAAGCACTCAGAGATGGAGGAGGCAGAGGACAAAGAGTTAGAGAAATGTGAGTCAGAGAAAGGTGAAACTCCTGATGAAAAAGAGGCTGTTAAAAATGAGTCAGAGGTTAAAGAGTTAGAGAAATGTGAGCCAGAGAAAGAAGACTATTCAGATGAAAAAGAGACAGAGATAAAGGAGTCAGAGGACAAAGAGTTAGAGAAAGAATTAGTTGAAAAAGAGTCAGAGAAAGAAGGGTCAGTATCTGAGAAAGACCAGGAAGAAAAGGTCAAAGAAGATGGTAAATCTGGAGATGATGGATGTATTGAAAAGGAAGAAAGTGGAGGACAACAGGAGGAAAATGAAAGAAAAAATCACGAGAAAGAGATTGATGAGAAAATTTTCATACAAGAGACAGTGCAAGACACAGACAAGAAGGTAAACTCTGTTCATGAAAATGTTCATGAAAATGTTGAGGACCAAGACACTTTGTCAGAACATCACGCAGAGAATATAGAAAAAGAAGATTTAAAAATGGACAAGGTTGAGGAGACAGACAAAGGCATAGATGAGGACTATGAAAATGAGGTGGAACAACATGACACGGACAAAGGTTCAGCTCATATTACTGCAGAGGACACTGGGATCATAGAGGAAGCCAACAGCAAGGAGGATGAAGAGGCCAAAGACAATGAGACGGACGCTGAAAACAGAAAGCCAACGAGTGACGAACAAGAAGACAGTCAGGAGGACCAGGCGGAGTCCACGTTGCCTAATGACAATAACACTAAGCTGGAAACGGCAGAAGACAGAGAAAATGAAGAGAGAAATGAAGAACGTGAAGAACATCAGCCTGCACAAACAGAGATGTTGGAGAGAGAATCTAAAATAGAGGCCAGTGATCAAATTCCATCTGAATCACATAAAGATGACATGGAATCTGTGGGATCCGCGTTTGAATTTAAAAAAGCCACATCGGAAAATCAGGAATTTGCGGAAGGTGAAAAAGACCAGGATGTTAAAGGAGAGCAAAGCAGCAAAGAAACGCCAGCAGAAAGCCCTGATAGTGATGCAGATGACTTTCACACCAACGTAAGTGAAGTTATTGTTGTTTCTTCCGCCCCTCAGGTCCAATCAGGAGAGCCTACAACCATGGAGACGGGTGACACAAATGATAAAGCAGAGGATGCAAAAGACAAATCCCACTCAATTCCTGATTCAAATGCTGACAAACCTCTGTACACTGATGCAGAAGCTTCTGCCATGTCCTTATCTGCTGTGGATGATGGCACAAGAGATGACACAGAAGAAGCCAGCAAACCGTCAGAGGAGGGAGAAAGTGTTGTGGTCAAACCTCAGGTACTTCAAAGAGAAAGCATATCAGGTAAAGAGGTGTATGTGCAGAATGTGGAGGATGAGGAACCTTCTTTACCTCCAGAGAGCTCAGGAAAGGAATACAACAGGCAACTCGTAACAAACTGGGTGACCGTCCATCAAACTTCAAATTACTTTGAAACATTTGTAGATGACTTAAATGGGTTGAATTCGGATGATGTTGCCAATGATTCTAATGCTAATGACAGTACAATAGAACCCAAAGAGATGACTGAACATTCAACACCTGATAGTCTGGTCAAACTGCTGAGGGCAACAGACGACAGTGCAGCTGATGGTGAAATCAGTGGTGATGAAGAGGAAGGTCTCGCCATGAACAATGAAAACCAGTCAAGCAATAATACCATAGTGGAAGCTATTAAGGCAGACCTCAGTGAAAATCTGACCCCAGCCAACGATGAGCCAAGAGAACCTGAACACTGTGAAGACAATCTCGAAGTCAAAGACGAGATTGGAGACAGTATAATGTCTACTGTGGACACACACAAAGAAGACACATCGAAGCTGGATGAAGGGTCAAGTTCTTCCAAAGAACATAAAGAAATCATTGAAACATCTGAGCCAGCAAAGATTACGACAAAAATGGACACTGCGCAAACGGACACATCCAAAACTGACGTTGAAAGCATTGGAAGTGCTAACAATTCAGCAGCCAGTGACAACCCTGAGAGCGCTATTGGCAAAGAAACAGAGAGAGAATGGACCAAACGCCCTTCTAGTTTGGATGAAGAACCGACAACAGTGACTGAGGTAGCAGACCTGCTATTGCAATCCCAAACTAAAGATGAACTAGACAGGGCATCTGATAGTCAAGACAGGCTCAGTAATCCAGTGCCTATTGGCATGGAGACAAAACAACCAGAAGATACTAAAGACTCAAAGGAGACAAAGGAAGAGAGCACTGAGGTTACAGAGTTAACAGACCTCAGAATCCCCTCCAGTTCAGACAATGGGAGCCAAGAGGACTCTGAAAGCATGAAGCTGCAGCCTCAGGAGCAAATGGAGAATGACCGTGGTGAGAACAAAGATGTAACATTGATTGAGGAGACCAAGAGCACACTCAGTAAAGACCAAATGAGCACTCTGTCAGTGGGCGAAACGCCTTTCTTTGGTCGTACCTCATATCCACTGTTTACCAGTACGCGGACAGAGGGTGGCTACTAAACAACCCACCATGGTATCTGTCACAACAGAACCTCTCTGTTTTTAGAAGAAAGACTGATTTCTCCATGTCACAGAGAAACAGAGTGGTAGAACATGTTATTATTGAAATATACATTCATAATACAGCACTTTCTGTCAGACAATCAGTTGTGTGGTAATAGAAGTGCCCTTGTGGCCATTGTGTCCAGTGGCCTTGAAATGGTGTCAGATGAGTGCTTGGAACACAAAGGTTTTTTTCTCAAACAACCAACAAAGATGGATGTAATATGCTTGGATAGCTGCTTAAATGTTTACAATATCATATGTATTCCTGTTGTTAGTTTTGAACAATGGTGCCTTGTTTGTTAGGATATCATGCACAGAAGCTCTCACTATCCCTATGTAAAGGGATACACATCCACTCACACTGCACAAACGATTCAATTATTCATAGTTGTTTTTGCCTCATGCAGGTCAGTTTGCCCACACATTTGAACCATAATGTCCCACTGACATAGAGCACAATGACACTTTTACTTGGATTACAAAGACTGTATACGTTTTGTTTTGCACCAGAGATTGGGGAATAAGCTACTAAGTAAGGCATATTAGCGTATATGTCAATGTTTGTGAAAGAGATAATATGATTATTCTATAAGATCATCTTTTTTGTGTTATGTATCAAATCACTCAATTTATTCCAAGAACATGTAAACACATTTTATTAGAAACACCCAGTTTAATCAATGGATTAGGAATGAGAGGTTAAAATTGAATTTATGTCAATCTATATATCCAGATATACCAGCAATTATACTGTAGACTATACAAAGCTTACACAGCTATGTAATACCATAGTTGGAGATGTTGTTCCAAAATATTATCTAGAAACTCTTTTTATTGCTGCTAGACACCAACCCTCACTAGAATCTTTCTTGTTATCAGTTGCCATTCTTTATAAATCCCGTATAATTTTTCAATCTTTTGTCTATTCAATGTCATATATTTTCAATTATTTGGATGACGTGATGAATGTGAATTAAATAAAAACTGAAGTGTACTAAGACAATTCTGAAATGAAATGTTAATAAAACATACAATAGCTTAATGAATTAGTAAGGTAGTATTTAAGGTAACGACAAAAGGCAGTACAGAGAAAAATATTGAATAAAACCAGGAAAGTCAATACAACAATTATTTACAAAGATACGAAGCACAGCAGAACACAAGTATCTTAGAAAAATAAATAGGTCTAGGTGTAAAGCCCATAACTTTTTATAGCAAATACATGAATACGGTTGCACAAATAAATTAGCATTGCATACTGCAGTTCATGATAAATGACAGTAAATACTTGAAATACGTCTGTAAAAACAAATTTGACATATTTATTACACTCTTTAAAATGCAAAAAAAAAATCTCAGTCTAATTATGTCATATTCTTTATCTAACGTGAACAATCAACTTGGTAATATAAGTAGTCTACATATGAAAGAAGATTGGTGAATTAATAGTGCATAACAGTGACACCAAGGGAGCTTAGTGTTAGTTACTGTCTTCAAAGCTGCCATTGCTGCTGCAGGAGTGGAAACGCATGGTGCTCATTGGATCAGACACATACCCTGGGAAAAGAAGAAGAAGCAGTAATTGGAGATCAGTAGCTTCATACAATTCTGTACCGCAATGGTCGAAATAGCATTATAAAACCCAATATATTACGCAATGATGCATTCCATGCACACCAACCATTTCGGTCAATTGGTGGAAATTGCATGTTCTTCCTCAGCTCATCCAGAGAGTGATCTTGGGAAGAGCGCCGCCCCTCACTGGAAAAACAACATCAGCTGGTCATTGTGGAACCAGTCCTCCCACAGGGTTGAACCAGAAAGGAAAAGTCTATTGTGATCCCTCTGAAGAATGGAGGCTTGATGAGGTTAGGTGAGATGCAGACACGCAGTCAGCAGGGCCTTCTGCAACACAACTCTATTTGGTGTTGTGGTAACAGGACTGTTCATGGCTCAACAGCTGGACACTAACATTTGAGTACATCAGCTTGTGACGCCACAACGGAGCAAAGTAATAAAATACATTTCCAAATATCAAAAGGTAACAGAGCTAACTGCCCTTTGGACATAAAAGCCAAGGCTTGGTATGCCCCAATTGAGCCAATCAGAAATCATACTAACAATACAATACAGATGTGTACCTGTGAGCAAGCATAAGATAAGTATAGAAAAATAACAATGTACAGTTAGTTACACATTTTTAATTGAACCTTGATAAAGCATTGCAGGGTGTGTGTCAACAATATCAGAATTAAAATAAAAACGCAAACACGAGTGTTGTTCGTGTCCATAGAGATGGTCACCATGCCCCCCCAGCTCTTAGTGAATACTCACAGTGCTCGTTTACTTACACAAACTGAGACACACACACATGCACATTAAAAAACAGGCTGGAGCATTCCGTCATCTACTCACACACACACACAGGGCATACTTGCGGTGGACCCCCAGTGAGGCCTCAGCTCTAAGTCGGTGTGTCATGCATGTTTGATTGGGTTTGCTCGACTTTTGTTTCAAAGTCTCGTATCCGGGCAACTCCTCTCTTCACTGTAGCCGGCAAGAGTCTCAAGTGTTCTGTGTGTTACTGGCAAAACAATAAAGGGAGACTGCCATTGCTACAACAAAGCCGTGCTGAATCCTGACACGCCCCGGCATGACGTCAGTGGAATTCCTGTACACTGGCCTTATGAAAAAGTTATCAATAGCTCACTTAGGAGTGTCCCTGAACTGCAGCATCCCACGGTCATGAAAGAATGACTTTACCATGTTACTCCAGCAGGGCTGCCTTTATTTCTCTCACGTACTATCTCTCTTTTTAACCGAACTGTCATACAAAATCATTAACATCCCCAGTAAAAATGTACAACTAGCACTTAGAACCCAACATTAAACTCCTTTGCTGAGGCACAGAGGCTGTGATTGGGTGGTCTGAGCGAGAGTGGTGGAGTTATCTGATTGTACCTCTGTGTCCAGACCGCGTAGGCGCGGGCATTCAGGGCGTACTCCAGCTCGAAGCGTGAGCGCAGGGCTGCCACGTGGCTCCGACCGGGGCCGGCCCGCCCAGCCAGGCAGTCCGAGGAGGACGAGGGGGACAGAGAGCCACTGCTGTTACTGGAGGCTGGGGACATCAGCTGGGGGGGGGGGGGGAGGCACGCACACAAAAACACAGACGCAAAACAGAGGGGGCTTTGAAATCGATTCGCTTCAGTTTAGGACGTCTGCAGACAGATGTGTATATTCAGGTACCTTCATAATATTCAATGAATACGTTCGAGTATTTATCAGCTGCATGGCCTTCTCCATACCTCAACATTACAAAGACATTCCTCAAGATTTGAGACCACCTCTGAGAACTCAGGTCTATCCTGAAATTAAGAGAAACTATAGATATTATACGTATTCAGTCTCTACAGAAAGATTAAAACACACACAAACACAGCTGTTGGCCATCTTTCTGGCCTGGTACTTCTACCCGGCCACCCACACAGCCAGAGCAAAGGTGACCTCTGCATCAAAAGCAGTCTTCAGATCTCTGCCCCTCGCTGCAGGACAACAAAACACATCTCTCTTATTCTCCCACAGTCCTGTTCAATGAAACATTCCCAGATCCACCAACGAACACCACATAGAACAAGATGTATCAAATCCTAGCTATTAAGGCATTGGGGAAGTGGTTAAAATGTTCTAATGTGACATGCAATACCAGTTCCTAGCCCCAGGATGATTTAACCTTGAATATATTTAATCCAGACCCTGTTTCCATGGTGCCATACAGTGTGCACTCTGATCCCTAGAACAGCAGTGCCCCCTATGGAGTCCTAAAGGCAACACTGGGCTTTGACACAGTTTTAGACTGCCGGCCTCCCCTGGCATTAAAACCACTATAGAGCTAAATAGAGCTCGCAAAACAGGAAGGTAGGTGTACCCTGGGAAAGTGAGTGTGCAGCACCGACGTGCCTAGCTGTCTAATGAGAGGTCATACACATACCATGTCACATATCAGGCGTCAGCAGGCTATTTGTTGCCATAGAGTGTAACATTCATTCACACACAGGATTGAATTATTCATCACATATTAGAAAAAAAGTGCCTCTTCATGAATGGCATTTTCCCCATACAGATCCAGTCACAACCAACCGCGACGAGTTCTGTTCCCCTGAATGCTGAATGAATGAGCTGAGGAGAACAGCAGTTACCTCAGGGCAGACATTCCAGCCCCTCATCAGCAGAGAGGAGATGGGCCGGGGGATGGAGTAGCCAATGGGAGGCCGGATGTGGTGATAGGCCATGTCGGCTGCAGCAGCAGCTGGTAGAATATACACAGAGGAAAAAGCCTTTTTCTTACAGTTTGTTGTAACATGGTGTTATAAACCATAAACATGGTTGATTGTTAAGGTATGCTGTGACAATTATGCCTATTTCCATCATCTGATTTAGAAACCAATAAATAATTGCATGTAAAGCCTAAAACCAGGTCCTGATAAAAAAAAAATTGTTTTCTTTATTGTATTTTTCTGTTTTCTTGTATGTTTCTGCCTGCCTTGTGTAAAGTACATTGAATTATTTTTGTGTATAAAATGTGCTATACAAATACACTTGATTTGATGTGCGTTCATGCATCCATAACAATTGTTCATGTATCAGTAACTATTGAGGACATCAATTCAATGGTACCAGGTTTAAGATGGGCAAAGGGGATCTCCCCTGTGAGCAGCTCCCACAAACAGAGGGCATAGCTGAACATGTCCGCCTTGACTGTGTAGCGGGTGCACTGGGTAAATACCTCGGGGGCCATCCAACGCAAGTTCTACACACACACAAACACACACACGCACACACACACGCACACAATTTTCAACATTAAAGACTGTGCCCCAGCAAGGACAAGTAGTTCCTTGAATCAAACAGTACCCAGGGGACTGAGCTATACACTTAACAGTAAAATGCAGACCGAGCACTCTCTGTGGTGATGACTCAGCTGAACTGTGCATTTTTTGCAGCAGTGCAGTTTGTTCAATACACTGTTGGGTAATTACTGGTGTAATCTTTAGCATACGAGGCTGGACTCACCCCAGGCTGCTTAGTCATGTTGTCCTGGTCCACGGACAACAAAAATCTGGACTCTTAAGTAAAAATAATAAGCAAACTTCCAATCATGTTCACTGTCACAATCCGTTCTGGAGATAAACAACTATGTATAATGTTTTCTTAACGGGCCTTAAAACCAGGTTATAGTCATGGCCCTACCTCCAAAATCAGCCACCACAGCATGTCCATCCTCATAGAGAAGAATATTGTGGCTGGAATAAGCATATTTTCTATTAGCGGAGAAAATATATTTTCAAGTCACAGTGCAACTTTACAACTGGTTTGCTACAATGTATTACTGAATCTAATGACCACACAGGCACACCTGAAAATGTCTCATAGCACTGTCTACATTTGATCGCTATGTTGGGTCAGAGATAAGAGATCTGTTGTACTTTTACTGAGTCCCAAAGTAAAAAACAAAAAGGCCGGCCATGCACACTCATTCACAGACGGTTACCTGTTGAGATCCCGGTGGATGATAGGCTGGGTGAGGTTGTGAAGGTACTCCATGCCCTTGGCCACGTCGATGGCAATGATGAGCTTGGACTGCAGGTCAATAATCCTGTCCATTGACACGACATTAGAAAGGAGACACTTAGCAGTGGATCAATGATCTGTGCCAATCACACACAGCACTTCCATAGATCAATAGGACAGTGTCTGTGACCTGGTGACAGTTAGTAACACTTCAAAGGGATCGATCAGTGACTAAAGAGAGGGAAGACGCTGTTGAAACAAGCAGCTGAAGATAAACCGTCTAGGGATTCCGGAGTCCAGCGGGATGACGGACTACATTTTTTTGTCTGTTCATTGCGTTTGAATGATTTCACCTATAAAACAGTTTCCACACGGAAAATCCTAACCGAACCAGACAGCTTTACTGGACTATACTGTTGGGAATGACTACAATGACTTGTTCAAAGGTCTCCATGTTAACAGGAAAGGACATCGTCTCACCTCTTCTGCTCGTGAAGCAGGGAGAACAGGGACCCCCCGGAGACATACTGGGTGACGATGGCGAACTGGCTGGGGTCGTCCAAGCTGGCGCCCACAAACTGGATCACGCAAGGGTGGTTGAGGCGACACAGAATGGAGACCTCCCTGCAGAACATGTCCACGTCGGACTTGGAGCAGTAGGTGTTGGCCCGGTACCTGTAGAGGGAGCGGTATCGGTCGTGGAACCATTTGAATTCATCAACGGGAAATGGACGCCATCAGAACAGGTCACGTAGCAACAAAGTCATACTGACCGCTTAATAGCCACGACCCTGCTTTGGCACTTGCCTCGGTAGACCTTTCCAAAGGAGCCTGCAGGTGGGGGAGAAAGGATCAGTTGATCATCATACAGATAATACAGTTGCATTATTATCTTATACTTAAAAACGTGAATGGTCCCAAGATCCATGCTAGTGGTACTTCACCCGAGCCAATGATCTCATTGAACTCCAGGTCAGACAGTTGCAAGTGGTAACAGGAGGGCAGGTTGGCTCGCAGCTGAAGAACATCTGCTTTTTCTGATAGGAAAAAGAGACAAGCAGTAGCTACTGACATGGTCGTATAAGACCATGAGACGTTAAGAAGGAAACAGACAAAAACAAGCCAGCTTTCTGTGGGAAGGAAAAAGTGGTGATTTGTCACCAATACTCTGAATGCATTCAGCAGAAAACCCCTTTGAGTGAGTTCCACAACAACAGACAGCCCTCGCCCCAGACAGTGTGGGCTGAGGGTTGTGTTGAGCCTACCCGTGCTCCATTCCCTTCCAGTACCTTTGGTCATGCTTTTGATCTTTCCCAGGGGAGACGGCACAGACACGTAGGAGCCATCTGAAACGGAGCCAATATCATTTATACAGGAACACAACCCAGATGCAGAATTACTGAAGGTCTTCCTTTAGTTCAGACCACTGTTGCTGAAACAATCTCTCACCCCCTCCTGGCTGGGAGTACTCATTGCAGGGTGAGTCGTCAGGCCGCTTGTAGTGTTTCAGAAGAGTGACAATGGCATCATGACCTAATGAGAAGAACAACCACACATAAAGGGATCATCTCTTGTTGGGCTCAGAGAATTTCTTCCAACTCTTTACCACTCTCTAACATAAGTCCAAGAGCCTGACAGAGCCAGTAGCTGTGTGTGTGTATATGTGTGTGTGTGTGTGTGTGTGTGTGTGTGTGTGTGTGTGTGATTGACTGGGACAGACCTTTCTCGTAGGCCCACATCAGGCAGGTCTGCTCGTCCTTCTCCCCGCTGGAGCGGCTGGGGTCGCAGGCCACCAGGTTCATGTCGGCGCCGCTGTCGAGCAGGAACTGCACCAGACGAATGTGGCCGTGGAAACACGCACTGTGTAAGCCTGTGCGTCAGAGAAGGGGTGCATACAGGTCAACCTTTACTAGCATCTACCGCCAATGAACGTAGTAAACCTCTTCCCGGCAACTGTAAGTGTTATCCATTCGGAACGCATCAGACTTTTGGGTCCTTCACAGCACAGTACTGATATGAAAGTGAACTGCAGCGCAGCAGAGTAGCTCAGTGGTGCCGTGAGTACCAACCTGTGTGTCCATCTCGACCCTGGTGGTTGATGCTCATGGCGTTCTGGCTCAGCAGGAACTTGACCATCTCCAGGTGTTTGCCGTAGGTGCAGGCACTGTGCGAGTCCAAACACACACACACACACACAGTCATGCACATACACACCAGACTCACTTCATCTTCACGGGGGAGAAGACAGAAGCCAGCTCATGGGATGTGCTAGGACTGTACCTGTGGAAGGCAGTCTCACTGAATATGTTCTCCTTGGAGAGGCTGTCCGTTCCCGACAGCTGAACAATCTCCTTCATTGCCTCAAACTTGCCGTTGTAGCATGCCCTGGGGACATGGGGGGAACAACAGGGGTTTGGTGAGGGGAGATAACACATAACATCATCTTCATAATCCCCATGAAGTTGATAATGTTCAACACAAAAAACAATTCAGTTTAAGATGTACTGATACCATACAAAGCAATTTTTGGGTGCTCACAAATGTAGAGGCGTGTCTCCATAGATGTTGACGGAGTGCGGCTGCACCTCAAAGTTGCCCTGAAGCAGGAAGCGCACCACCTCCTGGTGGCCGAAGCGGGCACAGAAGTGGAGGGGCACGTGGTCCTCGTTGTCCTGGGCGTTCACTGAACAGGAGCAGACAGTCACACAGCTCCTGGTGAGTCAAAGTACCAGTACCATCGTCTTCCACTGTCATGTTGCGGTGGATTGATATGTTACACACACACAGTGACACACTCATCCCACCCACCTTCGGTCTTGCCCCCCTCCCCTAGAAGCTGTTTGACAATGCTGAGGAAACCCTTGGCCGCGGCCAGGTGTAAGGGTCTGTCTCCCACCTCTCCGCTCACGTTCACATCTGCCCCAAACTTCAACAGCAGCTTGGCCACCTGGAACACAGCGATGGGTCAGTGAGTGATGTTTCAGGACAAACTACAACCCTAAGATGAAGGGGTGCTAAGAAAAGAAACAGAGGACTTAGAAGTCCCCATGATCAAAAACAATACAAAAGAAATGGTCATATGAAATCATTTATTATATACAAAGCTAGTATAATATAATGTAATTTGTCTTTAATTTAATATTTGAATAAATCACAAATCCCAATTCACAATGACTACCTGGTCATGCCCATAGTAAGCGGCAATATGCAGTGGGGTGAAGAAAACAGCATCCTGTACATTGACGTAGGCGCCATGCTGGAGTAGTATGTCCACTGTCTGCAACAAAGATTAAACAAGACCAGTGAAAAGCTCACACGTACCACTGTTATTGCTATCAAATAACTATAAGCACATGAAATGGTATGTAATTGTTATGGAAAAACATGTGTTATGTGCTCACCTCATGATGCCCAGCGACTGTGGCAATGTGCAGGGCGGTGAGGGCTCCGTAGCCCACCTGCTGAATGTCGGCTCCTCCATGCAGCAAAGCTGTCACCAGTTCAGCACAGTCCTGGAAGACAGGCACACAAACGCTGTGGTTGGGCTTCGCCTAGTTGTCAGCACATTGGATACAACTTGCACTCAACCATGTGGAAAAGAGAAAGGTCTCAATAACAGAACGTGTAGGCAAGGCAACATATTCCGTCTGATCAGCATAGAAGTTGGAATCATGTTGAATTCGAGTCAACAACTCTGCATTAGCCTCCACTCTCACCTTATAGGCAGCCAGGTGTAGGGCAGTGAATCCATTCCGTGTCAGTCTGGATGGGCGCACACCTTTCAGCATCAGTGTCCTGATGTGACCTTTGTTCCCTGTGCCCATATACATAACGTTTTATAATTTCGTGAGGGAATGGCGTTATAATGTTTTTACCACAAAAATATAAATAACTGCCAGAATGATATGGTAGATATCTCTCAACAGTCTTGTCCTTTTTAACATTTTCACGTTTATACCAATTAGAAATCTAGATAGGTCTACATTAACTAAATAAATGCTTTTGTATAGACTAAGATTTGGCGCAGACAAATCGCCAGTGGAAATGTAATAATGATAAACTTTAGACCGTTAATTGGTCAATGAACAGTCACTTTACAACATAAGCTGTGGCTAACAAGCCTTTTATGTGAATCAAAAATTATAATTGAGTTAAATCGCTGCATAAACGTCAAGCGCGCAGCACCTCTCTGGACACCCAGCCCTTCTGCGCACATCGATATTAATATGGCTCAACTAATTAAGGGCTCTCGAAGATCAAATTTTCATCACTCACAATTATCCCCCAGTTATTGCCAATGTTAATTTGAGACGCTTGAGAATATGAGTTGGCCTAAGTAACAGCAGAGCAGCAGTACAAACCTACGCATATGCAGCAGAGATGCAACAGTGACAGCCCACTCTCTGTCCGGTAATTAAAGTTCACCTTTTGGAAAGCGTCATCCGAGCTGAGCGAGCCATTGGAGACAAAAAAATATATGTATTTAAATAATGAGGAATACACAATAAATTAACTTGTGACTAGCTATAGCGGGGGTCTAATGCAGTTCATCATATCATATGGTGTTAATTTTGAATGAATCGTTCTGGATTATACCATATGACAGAAGAGCTCTCACCCAAATGCATGTTTTAACTCAACGAGCTCGCTTTCTTCAATGCGTAGATCATCCTCGAGACGCTCGACGATCCATGAATAGGATTCGCTCACCTTCTTCTTCCACTCATCTTCACAGGCAGCAGTGAAGAGTCACGGTTTACATTGCATAGTAGGCCTATATATCACTTGTATTAGTCATGTACATTTAAATAGTCTATGCCTGTAAGGATGGTTACGGTCATTTAGAAGAATTTGTCCTAGTATCAATTGGAGAATGGTCGTATTGAGGCAGTTATCACATTCGATACAGCACATTTCCATTCTTACGACATTTTCTTTCTGTCGGTTTGAGATACCCAACCAACGTACAACTTGTTAAACCATAGAAAACAGCATTAAACTTATTTGTACTTAAAACTTCAGTTAATCTAAAGTTCACTGAAACTTTTAAGTTTGACGTCTAGATAGATGTCCAGCTGCATTAATAATCCAATTCGTGTATATACAATATTTTTGTTATAGCACAAGGTTTATTCAACAGAACATCTAAAGTTTCAAAAGAAAAGCAATAAAATACACTAATGAATGTACCTGATGGATTTTTAAGTCAGTGAAGTCTAAGAATGACACCATGTGCAACAACAAAACCAAACATACCTGTGCATGTCTGAGTTGGTCTGGATTTATAATTCCCCATTGAACCACACCTTTTTTTCCCCGTTAATGGTATTTTTGGTAGAAATGACAAGCAGAAAGTATAATTCCTCCCAGTAACAATAGCACAAGGCCAGATAAAAGGGGGATGAGGGCAGAGGGCTAAAAATACACATCTTTGAGTGGAATGCCTGACAGCTATGTCAACTGATCTCCCTATGTATTTGTGTGTGTGTAGAGACACTGATCTTTATACAACACCAGGTGGTCATTACAGTGCACTGTCGATTCATGCTGAAAATACAGCAATATTGTTCTTTGGCCGTTCTAGCTTAAGGCCATGTTGTAACCCCACAATGTCACTGCTCAATGTTTATGCTTGAAGACCTTTCTCTGAGATTATGCATAACAAACACTGAAGGAAAACCTGGTAGTATTCTGCTATATACCATGCAATCTTTAGACTATTGTTTCTGTAGGTCTGCTAGGTCACTGTATAATCTTGCCGCTTTGGTTTCGGTAGAGTGCTTTGTTTCACAACTATAAATAAATGTAAAGAGAAAGAGCCAGCAGAGTGCACCACAGTAAAACAGAGCTCCCTAATAATTATAGCTATGTTGACATAATCTAAGTGTATTTAAAAATAGTATGCAAGTGAACAAAACTTAAAATAAAACCATGGTATCTGTATATTCTGCATTGTTAAAGCAATCTAGTTGATCATGTACGTCCAGTATAATGTATCATCATATTCTTAATTAAAAAACAGTACTATAGTATTTAAAATATAGCTACTTAGAATCTTAGAGTATAATCAACAGGTCAGGTTTTCTGCATAATTTCCTTATATAATTCCTTTCTGAACATTAGCATCTCATCCACATTCTTGAGTTGCAACGCCTCTTGCATGGACAACCTCCTAGTGTCTTTAGGCAGGCAGACTGCTTTACCACTCTTCACTGCCTGCACAACCTCCAAACTGGCATGGAATGAGCCTCGGAGGTCAGGGCACATGGGAAACAGACAGGCATTCCAGAGACTGCAGCTGGAAGAGTCACCAGAGAACCCCAGGACTTCATTATCCACGTCCCAGCACTCTGCGAGACTGACTCCAAACAGCTTCAACGTCTCAAGGTATGCAGGGGCCATGACGCTTTTTTTCACGTCGTCGTCGATCCCGAAGGCCACAGTCACAAAGAAGGATTTGCTCTGGTGTCTCACACACAGGGAGTGCATGAAGACTCCCTCGGGCACGGAGTGTCCCATTCCAACCCAGCAGCCGCTGAGGATGGAACCCCTGCTGACTGTTACCCCCGCTTCCAGCCTGGAGTACTCCACTACCGAGCCTGCTGATACAGAGCAGGTGGCGTCCAGGACACTGTGCATGACACAACTGACAGTGAGGCTTTCAGCAGGGCTTTGGCTTGGACAAACGCTGAAAGCACTGGAGGAAAGTCCCAGCTCGCCTCTCAGCAGTGGATCTTGGGTGAGGTGATAGAGGTATTCCGTGGTGGTGCCCACGTGGTAGAACTTGGAGTTGTTTAGGAGGATGACATTGAGGGGAGTTCCTCGGAGTCTGTGGTAGATCTTCTGACGGATCTTCACCAAGCTGCTCTCCTGCTTGGCGACGTTGGCTGTGTTGTTAGTGTAGGCAACAGTGGCTTTAGGGCCCAAGGCTTGCAGGAAGTCCCCATAGGCATCTATTTCACATTCCAATGGCCCAACCTCTCTGAGCAGGGCAAGAAGAGCCATTGCACTGACATGGTCTATATAATATGTACTATCTGTGTAGACAAATTCCTCCTTAGTTAATAATCTATCAGCGTCTCCTTTGCATACAGCTCCACTATCGTACATCTGTTTGATACTTGGCTTGTGCAGGAAGTGGAGACAGGAGCCATATTCTAAGTCAGCATTTTGAGACCCCTGCTGCTCCTCGAGCACAAACACTCCATGGGTTGTACCAATGGAGAGAGGAGAGGGATGAGCTAAAGCAGTGAAACCTGGTTTGTCAAATTGGATTCTCTTGTCTTCTTCTATGCTATAGAGTTCAATATCATCCGCACAGGTCACCAGTACACCTGGCTTCATGTGCAGAGGGAAGTCCACGTACATGGCCAGTTTCAGCTCCAGCATCTGGTACAATGGCACTCCAAGAGGCAGGGCAGTGAATATCTTTCCCAGGGCACTAGCACTGGGTAAACGCTGGCTGAATCCTCCTATCAGAAAGTTGGAGGTAATTAGAAAAATTGAAGCATGTGACCTTTATATCTAATCAAATACTGTTCACCAAAGCAGAGTTTCTCAACTGTGTAAACTGTGGTTAAAGCTAGAAATAAACAGAAAATGTATGTCAAATAAAGCCGTCTCCACAGGTATTCCAAGGTAAAGTTGAAGGGATTACACAATCCAGACATGTTTCAATGGATCAGGAGCAACTTATTGAGTCGGATGACATCGGTATTTCCTATTTATTGTTCCTCATTATCCTGTACACCGTAAATGCTAGCTGTCTGGTAGGTACATGTTTTAAACATTAAACAAGTGGGTATGCCATGTTTACAGTGCAGCTTCTGTTGCAGTCACTCAAGCGCATAATTAATTCTGAATAACTTGTTCTCTTAAAATAATAATAAACATTATCGGTAGATTTGTGTTTATAACAAAATGTCAGCGTAACCAGCCAGTTACTTCAAATGTATAAGCATGATTACATCTGGGGCAATTATCTCGCTCTTTGTCTACTGTGTTAGTGAACCAGCTTTTCTGCTGTTGCAAGGGACAAATTGTTTGTTAAGTGAGTACAAATCGATTGCCCAACCATTTGGGTAGCTTACTGTCTTTTGAAAACAACTCTCACGTGTCTGATGTCTTGAGACAGATTCTGATTGTTGCATTGCAATAAAACATTTGTGGACTGGTGACTGAGGGGTTGGCACAAAACCCATAAAACAAATACAAATAAAATATGACCAGACGGAAATATTACGTTATTCAAATTACATTAAGTGAAAAAAAAATAAACACAACTTGCACTGTTATTTGTTGAGGTATGCTGACTCAAATATACACTAACATTTCTCTATGCGGATTCTCCTGTCCAAATACATACATTACATTTTTGCATTTTATCATGTTCTGTGATACTTTAATGCAGGGGTCTCAAACTCTAGGTTTGCCGGCCAAATGTGGTCCGCTAACCGCTTATTATTGGTCCGCAAATTGTTTCCCAATTTGAATTAAATCTGGCACCGGACTGCAAACATGAAGGGTATTGAAAGATTTAATGGAATGTTGCTCAGAACATGTAGCCTAATGTCTAGCCCTCGGTCTTCCAAGACAGCAGTTTGTCTGAAATTGGCTCTCAAGTAATTTCTGTTTGAGAGCCCTTCTTTAATGCAAGTACGAAAGCTAAATATTTGGTATTATGTTTGGTATTGTTGCAAAAACACATAGGCCTAATACTTTCATATGTTGAAAACTTGGGAAACGGACAAGCTAATAGTGTAAATTGTTCCTTGGAAATTATAAATACATACAGAAATATCAGATGATAACTAGGTGTTGGCATATACTTATTAATAAATCAACAAATCTGTTGGACAAAAAAACTTGAAGACATCCCTTTTAAAGTCAGAATAGCATCCGTACCTGCATGGATCAGGATAACCCTGAATGCACTTAGTTTCGTTCCATATATATCATCCAGACGTTCCAGTGACAACATAGTTGATCCTCCATTTCCTTGGACATAAAAGTTCAAGTTAATTTATTTTTGAGTACAACCTAGGCTAGTGACATGATATTTTGCCCCACCTATTTTTGATCCAGCAGGATCTGAGAACACGTGATAATTAATTCCAAGGGGCAGCTCCTTTCTCTCCACCTTCTCTCTGATCTGCAGCTCATAAGCATCTTTTTGTTGATCATCCACAGCTGTCACAACCACTAGGTCCCAAAATTCTCCAAATTGCACTTCCTTACCTAAGTGGCAAACAAACGTTTTATAAAATCCACAGCCTGAGCCAATCATATTTTAGAATTAATAAAGTAAAGATATGTCACAAAAGAGTTTAAACAGTTGTTTTAAGCTTGCGATTACAATATAGCTAAAGCTGAACAAACTATTCAATAAAGGGCTTTTTTCAGCCGCCCAATAGGCTAAACATCACTCATCAAGGCGTTGCAGGCTTCGTACCACGCAATTCGTTGAATTTTCGCAGCTTTTCCCTTGAAGTTTGCAACATTTTGCTTGGTTCGTTCATGTTCCCTAAGAACTCTCAAATCTTAAAATATGGATACCAAACAAATAGTATTTTCACTTTTGATGAGCCATTTCTCTGTGAGATGTACTGTTTTACTTCTGCCGTACACTTCCGTGTTTTATCACGTGTTTTTGGTGAGCTCATGGTGCGCTGGCCAATCAATATGTCACGTAGATGAACTACAACTACAATATTTTATTTGATTATTTTCAGTTTACAGGATCTCTAACAGGGTCGATACTGTCCTTGTTCAACGTGTGGATAATTGCTATTTACATTCGTTAAGTCATTATTGATCGTCGAGTATTCCCCTTGTCTTGACATGCCGTGAAGTCTGAATTCAAGGTAATATACGGAGACGCCAGTGTTTTTGTCTACGTTTGGTTGTGATCTTCTGTATCTTGGTCTTACTTTAAATACAATTAAGGAAAAATTGCTGATCATCCTAAGTAAAAAATATATTAATTTTCTCAAATGCTTTGATTGATTAAACGTATTTAGGTGTTTTGCAAATACAATTGTTGTCATGACAACATGAAACATTTCAAAGTGTACACATTTCTTTATTCAGTGAAAAATCTGAAGACTCCCCCCAAACATGGATTTATATGAGGCACAAAAACAATACTTGGTGCCATGTTCAGTGACAATTTTATTGGACCAAGGGCTGGGAATTAACCAGGAGGAAAGAGTAACCGATCCTCAACACATTCTTATGGTCAATCTGAGTCGCATGCTTCTGAAGAATGTGAAAAGTCTAGAGTTGTGCACTTCATTGAGGATCTGTCTCTTGCCTGACAATTTTGTAACCAAAATTTCTGCACTTAAAGACTGTGTACATTTGATCAAGTTAGACCTCAAGGGAAATCAGGTACAATGTTGTCAATTTGAATGCATATTTTTTTTTAATGCCATTTTCAGCCTATTTAGCTATGTTATCCTCCATGATGCTGTTGTGAAGATAAATTAATTGATTATGTGCTCAAACAAGACTTGATTACATTTCATTTTAAGATTACCCATCTTCCTGATTCATCATTTTGGAACAGTCTAAGTCAACTTCAGTTCCTTTATCTCCATGACAACAACATCTGTACCAGGAAGGATATTCATGGTTTGTCTGGCTGCAAGAACCTCACAGCATTAACCCTTTACAGCACGCCCCTCAGCCTAAAGGGAAACTACAGACACTGCATGGTCAACAGCATCTGGTCACTGAAGGCTCTTGATAACTGTGTGATCTCAGATGAGGAGACAATTGAGAACTGGTGTCTCCCTCCGAAATTCAAAATCCTGAACTCAAATTTTTATGTTAACCTTTATCCAACATCTAAATTGGTTTGTATTCATGATTATTCATTAATTTTGTTCAAATGTTTTATGATGAATATTATCATTTGTATTTATGTATTATATACCAATTGAACCTTTTTCAAATAGGGATCATTTGTCAGTGAAATGAACAACATACGTCACCTCATATCCCAGATCAACAGGATCCAGGCACTTTATTGCCCAACTCTGATTATTCAGCGATTTATACGAGGTTACCTTACCAGAAAGAGGCTTGGGTACGTTTGTCTTATCATTTTTGGAGACCAATACCAAACACTTTTGCGACCCATGTAAAAAAAAAAAAAGAAAATCCGCAGTGCAACACAATCCCCATTGTTGTGTCAGTCTGGTCCAGGTGGTGCCACAGTGTAGGAGGCCGAGAATTCAGTCCGTTGACAAATTCTTACCCAGATTAAAGGACAGTCAAGCAGTGAGCAGGGTAAGAGAGCAAGTTGATGTTGAGGCCAAGGTTTGAAGAAAAAAAAAGATTTTTGTGTTTTTGTAGGTTATATAATTCCTCAAAGGTGAAAAATCTGTGTATTGTGTTCCAATACATCTAATAAAAAGGTACATGTAATACACCCCATCAAACTAATTTTGGAATATGTTTCAGGAGAAAAATGTGGCGGTAGAGAGACTGTTGGAAAACCTATTGAAACTAGTCAAAACAGAAAATCCAAAGGTAAAGCTATTGCTAATTATTCGAGATTCAAATATTGTCCCATATGCACAATGCAATCTGTAGATGTGAATTAAATATTTACAAAATATATATTTTAAAGGTTTTACAAGTAGAGACATCTCGGACAACCCTACACAACGGCAATATCGTTACGCCCAGCCAAACAAACCATATGGAAGCTGGAAAAGGTCAAATTTGTTGTCTTATTCTTGTGGCACTATTGAAATTGAAACGTACCTCTTAATAACTGGCCCCTTGTTGCTGTCACAGAACACTCATGTGAAGAGCTTGAGAAAACGAGTTTCCGTGTGGATGGGTTCAGAGCCTTTATTCACCTAGTCCGGCCCGTCAACTGCATGCTGCTCTCCCGACACCACAGTGGGCGAGACATCCGCAAAGCAATCTGCCACTTTCACTCCCTGCGGTCCGAGGTACCAGAGAGGCCCCTCCCGCATCCTCCCACTAAGAAAGCTGAAAAGAGGCTCATGGCTCGCTGTCACGGCTCCATCAGCCTTGCTCCCTTCCAGATGATTGAAAGGGCCTACCAGGCGAGGGCCCTTGCTGAGACCCAGAGGAGGAAAGCTGAGTTGGTCAGCCGGGTTCAGGCCGAGCGGGAGGAGGCCAAGGAGCTGCGCAAAGACCTAGTGGAGGCCCAGAGGAATGAATTGGTCCAGGAGCGACAGCGTGAGCAGGCCCAGATGGTAGACGCCCTGGGCCATCGTAGGGCCAGCCGAGACAGGCAGGTGCAGGCCGCCAGGGAGAAGTACGCCAGCTTTCGAGAGGAGAAGAAGCAGCTGGCATTGGAGCGTGCCCAAGCCATGGCCTTCACTGAACAGCACTGCTCGCTGACAAAGGCCATCAATAAGCACAGCACAAAGCAGAGACTGAAAGAGGCCCAGGATGAGAGGAGTGACATGGTGTACAGCAGCAAGGTCCAGGCCAGGTCCCACAAGAAACTTATCCATGCATATTTGGAGAAGAGGTAAGGAATACGAACATAGTCCTTGATCGTAGATCAGCAGAAGTCTTATCCTTAAGATCTTGATAGACAGATCAGATGAGTGCATCTCTACCAACCCATATGGCTTTAAGGTTTTGTGTTTTTGTCCCACTGTACAGGAAGTATCGTGCACGAACGGATGGCATTTTGTCCCTGTTGAGTCGAAAAACATATTTGGCCACCACACACAACTACCATGTCCACCAAACCCAGACCAGAGTGGCTTCTGTGAGAGCCAGCCAGCAGACACCGCTGGTGAAACAAGCAGTCCTTGTCAATCAGACAGAATAATAATGAAAGGTCCCATTTCTTACAATGTAAAAACCAACACAAATTCTATACAAATATTTGTTATACTGTAATATAAGGAATTTGTTATACAGGATTATAAGAAATTCCAAGAATGCATCAATGCAAACCTCAACAAATAACTTCTGTAACAACTACTGCATTGTTTATTGTATGAGTAAAAAGAAAGCATGGAAGTCATGTGAAATTCATGTCCAAAAAAGCACTGTACACTACTACATCTAACATAGTCACAAAGATATCTCACTTCCTAATATTATTCAGTAATGTATTATTAAGGACTTGATTCCATGAGGTAGAAAATTTTATTCTAAACATTGAAATCTATTCACATGACAGCAACAAAGTACACAGTTCTTGTGCAAATAAATATCTAATGCATAGAATAATAACAAAGAATGAGTAGCTCTAACAAAACAAAAAAAACGCAGCACGGTGGTAACTTTAAGATTAATATTTATCAAATTGAAATGCTCTTCTGCAGTTATCCATACAACAAACTTCTAATAAAACCCGAGCACTCAAGTCATAATGTATTGTAAACATATAACACATGGACACATGTACACTATCTATGATCAGCGATAAAGTGGATTTAAAATTTCAAGGAGAAATGTCAAAGTCTCGTAGGTTTCCTCATAGGCTCCTTTAGTGAGTGCAGAGAGTGTGTCTATCAGTGCTTACAGTAGATTCAAATTGAACAATTGACCTCTAGGTGATACCATTCCTGCCCAGTGTAACGGGAAATAGGGCTATACCACTGTGTCACAGCGCAGAGGCAGGCCGGGCGGCCAGGCTGTCTCGGTTCTGCTCCAGGTAGCGGCTACAGGAGGTGAAGGTGCAATAGAAGCCGGAGGAGAGTCCAGCAATGTCATTGGAGATGTAAGGGAGTACTCCCGGGGTGGCCTGGTTGTAGTAAGATAACTGCAGCAATACACAGCCAGACAGGAGGATCAGAAATGTCATTAAGCAGTAACACACAGCCAAACTTTAATTGGATTATTGCATAATTGGTGTGCGTTCACATGAAACCGGTCAGGTTTGTAAATATAGCCAAAGTTGTTATAGCAAGTTACAAGAGCGAACTCTTCATGCCATTAAATAATCCACAGTTTAAGTTGTAATTATAATCACCCACCTTAGTGACACTGGCAGACTCCTCCAGGATGCTGAAGCCGGCACAGAGCACCTCTCCCCGGGTGCAGTCCTCCGTGGGAGGATGGGGGGGCAGGGTGACAGAGCGGAGGGCAATCAAAAACGGGTCTCTGGAGGACAACAGGAGAGAAAAGAGTCAAGCAGCAGGACGCTTATGTTCAATTGAAGGTGCGGTTGTACATCAGGAAATAAACAGTGAAAGCTGTGCTGCTGAGTGCTATATCCCCATGACATCGGAGTCCATGCGGTAATCTAGACAGAGCAAAGGTCATTTGTCCACTATATAGATATACAATGAAAGCCCAGTGTTTTACCTAGCATCGCATGGCTTCCTCCGTGATGCAAGCAGGATAAAATCCTGTCCTTTGCTCCCTTTGCTGACCGAGGGGGTTGCCACGCGATATATGGTGTCCTCCTCATCCACCTCCACGATCACATCACACTGCCTACGGTAGCCAGAGAGTTGAAGTGGGGGTTAACAAGAGGACCATACCCATGTGTATTATGTACAGGTCTGAAGTGAATAGGAGGTATTATTTCATTGATTATTTATTTTATTGGATTAAGGTGTTATGCAATACACCCAACCACTCGTGACAAAATGTGGCAGTTTGGAGATGTGTTGAGACATGATGAAAGCTGCGATAAGGAATACTAACTCATAAAGTCTGTCCCACTCCAGTCTTCTTCTCAGGTCTGAAAGAAGGTGAAAGACCTGCTCTGCCGGGACGTTCACGTGGGTTTCCACCTTAAAACACAACATCTGGTTCTCCTCCAGGGTATATAGACTGACCTGAGTATAACCATATTCAGCAAGCAGGGTGTTAGACATCAGCTATGTAGGATATCTTTAATAAGTCAATCTCTCTTTGTCATAGAAGTCTTAATTACACAGACTTTACATTACATATCTTTCTAAAAACAAATCCCATCTTTTGAAGTAATAGCATAGCACACCATAATAGGTGATAGATTTCAATGAATACATATGTATAAAATAACAGAAAGGATTTTTCTAAATATCGGTGTAGAATTTATTAGTGATTTGCTTTTCGTCCCCTAAATCCCTTTGCAAAACAAGCACAGGTATTATGATGGTGACATATTAGCATACCAAAGACAGTGATTGGATAGAAGGAAGGGGTTGTGGCAAAGATATAGCGTATCAAGCTTCCCTTACTTCTGATCAATAATCTTTATTTTGCCTACTCTACAAACACTACTGACCTTTTTTTTCTCCGAGTTTAACTCCCAGTTGTTTCGAGCAGCCAGCAGCTTTAACGCTGATACATTGTTGTAGCTCAGGTACATCTGAAACAAATTTGTTTGGAATGTTAAATTACATAAGGCATGAAAGGCACAGGCTACGATAACAGGAGAGAGGACCAAGCTACACCACGCAGACCTGACATCTCAACAGATTCATAAACGTGTTATTGCCAAGCTACAGAAAATCCTGATTAGCTGCGGATTTGGAATTATGCTGGATACAGGATTAATCTGGATCTGCTTATTATGGGCAGGCCTGCAGTTCAACAATGCAAAGTTAGTCAAACAGTAATTCATGAAATTCATGCATAAACTTGCAAACCAACTGAACAAGACATTTTCTTCTAGCAAAGCATATCAGCCCCACAAAATATAAGTTAGTAATATCCAATCGCTCCTTAAGATAAATATAAATATATTCACTACGTAGCAATAAGTCACTTTTAAAAACAGTTTCCCAATGATGTCAACCGCGCAGCAGAAAAATGGTTTTTGAAACAAACCACACCAAATCCCTATATCACTACCACGTTGTTTTGAGTTAGTGTTGTAGTGCAGTGAGAGTGATTAGACTATTAGGAGCTCTACATGTTTTGTTATTTGATTTGTCAGCGCTGCCAATGGTAAAACTGAGTCTAAATAAATACATCATGTTTGAATAACAACTTCACTACAGGTAACAAAATCTGAATCTCCATAAAACAAATCCAAGAAAACAAAATAGCAGAAAGTGACATTTTAAATCAGAATAAACTTTTTTTTTTGCTAGGGCCACACAATTAGAAAACCATATGCACGCAAGAACAAACTTATGTGAATAGTTTACCTGGTTACTGGGATCCCAGGGTACAGAGAGAGGCACCTGAGTTTGCTTGCAAGATATTATATATTTCCTGCAAACAAATAGATGAACAATGGGTATACGAGTATGAAAGAGACAAAGATATATATACTTTATAGGGAGCTGTGTATATTTGCAGCATAGAGCTGGTTTTAAGTTACAGTAAAGGATACTAACCTGTCTAGCCTAATTTTCTTTCTGGCAATAGCTTCTTTATAGCGCCTCTTTCCATCCTTCATGTAAAAAAGGTTTCATTGACCTTTCAGTTCAGTTTTAAATAAATAAAAAGGTATTGCCAACAGCATCACAGGTTTTTATCTCATTACATGCCAAAGAAATCCATTGACATATATACTAAATCAGGTAGCTTTTTAAGAGACCATAGGTCATACTCACGACAGGCTCAGGTCGTAACCGTGGCAATGTGATTGGTTTTCTATCCTTATCCAACACCTCAAAGGTCATGAATGCGCTATTGATGTGGCGCAAAGGATCACCGCCCTTATAGGCCTCTGCACACACACCCACCTCCATACTGTGCATGTGCATGCACACACACATACACAAGCAAGAAAGTTTAAGAACAGTAAACCTAAAAGTAGTTACACAAGAATGTCTTTCATTGCGCTAACGACAAATCTCCTGATGTGCGAACTTGCCTGTTCTTGAAAGCGTTGTTGACAATGGCCTTGAGCACCAGCCTGTCTCCAATGTGGGACGGACCCCGGAAATGGAACATATCGATGGTTCTCAGAGTTGGGTGAGCCTTACATAGGCGGCTGCCAGATGACACACAAAAAGAGACAGTTAAAAGCTTTATAAACGCTTTTCTTATTTATTGTTTGGTAAAAGGTTTTTGTTATTCAGGCTGTTTTAATCCCAACTTCAAAATGCACCTTAGAGAAGGACGTAAACTGATGAAAGAAAACTGGCACAGCACAGCTTGAGACTTTAGACCAGCATATTGTATATGCTGATAGACGAAAGCATAGAAGACAATTCAGATCAGGAGCACCTCAGGTTTGCTTGGTTTTCAGCTCACCGGAACAAACAATACAATAGCAACACAATAGATTCCCGATCGTCGAGGTTGTCAATTCCCTGTGTAGGGACAGAGTGAGGCAGTCCTCACCTGGCAGCAATGGTGGCCACGTTCTCCATCCATGCCATGATCTGTCCTCCAAAGGTGCTGACCTGGTGGTTGGCGTGCGGCGGCAGCACCAGCTCCACACTCTCCACCTGGGTCCTCTCTGCTGGCACTGCATCATCGTACTCCTGGCACTCGCCTGGTGGTAGTAGACAGGAAAAAACAAACATGTTTTTCATATATATTGTATTGCCATATGTAACCGATGGTGAATGGTCTGCGTTGTGTTTTTCTCATGACTTGTGACCCTCGTCTAGCCAAAGATGCTTCCTGACACTTCCTCCGCTGAATGCCCGTCACTGGATTTAAACTAAGGGGTCCTGTGCACGGCGAGACGAAGGTCAGTGTACTTCACCACTCCACCGTGGAAAAAGTACCCCCTCATACGATCAAGTGATTGTGATGATTAGGTGAGTTTACACTGGTTGCTGACCGTTGATAAGATAGCAGATAAACTTCAATAAACAACATTTGTTCAAACAGTTACTGAGGTGTCTTAAACACTGTGTAGTTTGTTATGCTGTTTCTTTCTGTACCTAACTGAGCTGTGCTGCTGCTCAGTAGGTCGTTCATGATCTCTGCATGGATGAGTCTCATCCTCCTCCTCTCGGCCGCAATGCTGTACTCCATCTGCTCCAGCTGCGTACGGGGAATCACCTGCTTCAGTTGCACCTGCAAACACATGCACACAATACAGGTGATGGTGCACATGGATGTGTTGGGTGGGTTATGGTGTGATATTCAATTAATTTATGTTTTCAGCCAGGAAATGTCTTTCTGATAGGTTGGCCGCTCGTCAACTACCTTTCCTGGTGGCTTTGGCCTCACCTTCCCAGTCTCGGTGCGTCTGGCCACAAATGTAGCAAAAGCATGGCACACCCTCCACTGTCGACCGGTGAAGAGGTCTTCGCAGCTCACCACAATGCCGACCTGAGAAGAATAATTCAGAAATAAGTTCTTAGCTCAGCACTCTTTCCAACTGCACTATTCAATCAGATCCTTATAGAAATGTACTCATAATGCATGTATTTAAACGTATAACGTTCAAAATAAAGTTGTTGTGCCCACAAACCTCCATGCTAGATGTAAATGCTCTGTTAACCTTTGCTTTAATGTTGACAACCTGTCCAACCCTGTAAGAAGTGTGGACAAAACATGATTTACTATAAACATCAAAGTTTTCATCAAACTTTCTCTAGCACAATCATTTTGTTTTTTTAAAGAGGTGTTTGTATGGATGAAGAAACATACCCTATAGTGTGTTCAAAGTTAATATCATCAACCGAGGCAGTGATACAAGAACAGCCTGTATGTCTCTCAGCTGGGAGATAATATATTAATCATTAATACATACAAAAGCAAATCGTAAAATTGCAGGAAATTGTCAAACTGAAATACAAATTTCCTAAACATTTCCAAATGATTGGTTGAAGGGCATCTCCTTGTAGCTCACCAGATAGGCAGGCTGTGGAGTCCATCCATTTGAGCAGCTGGCCAACACTGAGTTCTCCACAGCCATTGGCATGGCAGGGCAGTACTATCTGACTCATCTTGACCTCAGTAGGGTTCCTGTACACCTCACCGGTTTCCAGTATAAAAAGTGGGTCCTCCATTGTGTCCCCATTATTCCTCTCAGACGCCATGGTTTAGCACGAAGAGATTTAAACCTGAGGAACCAGACCATGTAAAAGCGCTTGAGTATGTTCCAAAATAATTGATTTGTTTATTATTTTGAACCCCATCAGGTGCAGCCCTTGTATAAACATGAGGAAAGCAGTGACTGGCTTCTTCCATGCAATCCTATACTAATATTCAAAATGGGTGCTGGTGGAAAAAAACGGCTTTCTTAATTGGCTGCGCTTCTCAGTACAAGAAAATCGGCAGGCCCAAGAATGGCTTCATGCCTGGCTTAGCAAATGCTGACAGTTGCGAGCTATCTGCGCATGTGTTGCATGCACTGCTTTGACGTTGAGTGTACAAACAAACAATGTACTGTATCTGACTGAAATGCACTTTTCGATTAGATGCGATGTGTCGCAACTGGCAGTGACTTGCTATTGCCACCACCAGAGCACTACACCTACAATTGTGAGTTTGAATTTGGTTTGTTTACATAGAGCACCACCGATGGGAGCAAAGCGTTGAGATTTTGGGGACGTTCAGTTTTATCTTTACATAGACATTTATGTCCCTTACGCCTCAATCGAAGTAGCCAATTTATTTTACGGGACCAATATGCTTTTTGGCCGAGATGACAATACTTAATATCAAGTGTCATCAAGTTGCCGCTTAACAGACCAAAAAAAAAGGAATAACGTTTTATAAAAAATGTTTCGCTGAATAGTAAATTAATATTCCAAGAACTATTCTGATACACAGACCTAAACAAAAGCCGTTATGATTTAGCATTATATACTTATATAACAGGAATACAAATCCAGAAATACACAAACGTACCGGCGCTCTCAGAAAGACAAAAAAATTTAACAAGTCCCTGTCTGAGTTAAAACTTTACTCAAATGTTTAACATATTCTTCATATAGATACATATAGGTTACATATAAATAAAACTGCACCGAATGAAAGTTCTAACTACTGGTCTTTACTATGACTTCATCTTGTTCACATATTATAATAGAAACATAATAATTTTAACATAGACATTTTAAGCTGAACAGATCATTTGGAACGTGCATGTGTTCATTCAGCCTAAAACAAAAGAGTTGTGCTTTCAAAACAAGGTGATTTAAATAATCTGCAGCTAAACCTGTCTGCGAACAAATTTTATAAAACCTTAAAGGATTAAATAAACAGCAGAAAATACATATCTGCATCAGTCTCTAAATCTGGTCACACTGATGTCAAAACATTTGGCCCTTTTTCATTCAAGTGGACACTTTCTTAAGTTGAAAGTCTTTGCAATGGAATGTGTTCCTGCTATGATCACATGCCGTTGTTGTCACCCGTCTGTCTCCCTTGCTCTTTAAACATGCGACATCGTCTTAACAGTGACCTCTGCTTGACGCTATTCCATAGATCCATGCACCGGGGTCCATACATGATCAATATTACAATAAATAAAAATGTACGCCTATACTTACAGCTGCACAATTTTTAAGCATCAGTGTTTTATTATTTTTATTTTTATTTTTTTCCAAACTTGCATTGACTGAGTGATAGATAGCTTTGTAATAAAGTAAAGTCACTCTTACCCAAAGCTGGCTATGGTCAGATGACATGGATGCAACGCGTGAGGTAAACAGCCAGAGTGGAGAAACGGGAAACATCAGCTGTTGAACTCTCTAAAATGTGCACACTACTCTATCTCTCTTCATATCCCCCCATTTTGCACACACCCTCCAACGTCATAAAGCGTTGTTTTCTTGCCAGTAGGGAGAGAACACCCCCTGTAGTGTGGTTACGAAGTCAACCATTTTTTAAGGTGGAACTTAATGTTTCTAATCTAGTTCTCAGTTTGATTATATCAACCATGTCGTCTACTACCCCACTGTTAAAATTGTTAAAGAATACTCGCAGGGCAATTTTCTCAGTATGAGGAAGAGTGGAAAAATATCCTGTAACATTTTGAGGTAGCTGTGTAAGTTAAAATATCGACATATCATCTAACAAATAACACTTAGGCCTAAAATCAGTAATAGAATAATGATATGACATGACTTACACAGTGCCCCGTTGTCAGAAAATTGGTGGATTACAAATTGGAATTGTCCCACTGAAGCCATTCCTAAACAGAATAATATCAATAGTTATTTCTCATATAGGCCTAATATATAAGGCCTACGGGGACCTATTTCATGAAAAAAAAAATACAATTCACTCATTATTTACGCACAAATGGGCTCACACACATTTAATTAAACTCTCTCTAATCATTATGCCTACGCGGATTTCTTGTTTTAATCATTTGAATAATCATAATCCAACTGTAGCTTGCCTACAGAATATATACTAAAATCTTTCGACCCTCACACAAACCCTGTTATTTAGCTCTAGACGCAAGCAGTATGAAGCAGTATAAGTAGCCTACTATAAAAACTAAGTAGCATAAATGCCCTTTTTATTTTGTGCAAAATCTTGAACACCTGATCTCTTAGAATTGTATCCATTAGATCTACAGAAGGTTTATATATATATATATATATATATATATATATATAAAATCATATATATATAGGCTATACATTAGTTGGACATTATGTGGTAATGCTTTTAAATAGTAGGGTTAATGTAATTGATGTAATTATTGCGTTTAATACAGGATGTTTGTGTCAAGACCTTAATATTTTTAATAATATGAGTCTTGGCAAGTAGGCCTAGACGTTAGAAATGAGTGGGTCACCTATATTGTTCAGATCCTGACGTTTGTTTTTAATTTTGCAGTGGGTCATTGGAAAGAGATTTACGGTTGTGAAATTCTCAAATTCAGATGTCGTTGTATATTATTTTAATTGCGTATTAAATAGACAATCGGTGCAATGATAGACAAAAAAAATACTATTCTGAAAGTCTGATGTAATTATGCCAACAAGAACAATAACACGACACAAGCCCATAATTGGCCGACCTTAAATAAATAGCGGCACGCTGATTGGTGAGTGCAATTGTCAATCCAACAATCCTGTCCTCTTTGCCTTGACCAGGGTAGGTTGAGAAGTGCGGTTGGAGTGCTAGAGGGTCGCAGCCGTGATGATCTGACAGATGAAATAGAGAAAAGACAGAGAAAGCGGGCGTCCTCCCTCAAAAAAATATGTTCCCCAAAGGCAAAGGCACGCCTGTGCCGTCGGATGGCCAAGCACGGGAAAAGTAAGCTCTAAACCTTTATTTTTATCTTGCAAGTTCTCCCTCCCTTTCTCTTTGGTTCGCTGGACAGCTCGCAAGACGCGATTTCCTCTTACTGAGAATGGAATTGAATGAACCGCCTTGTCTGCTCGCCATTCCTTCCCTAGGCTATTCTCTTGCCTTTGGCTTTATGCTCTTACCTTCTTCTCGAGGCTGATCTTGTGTGCTTTGTTAGTTGTATCAAATTGGTGTGTTGTTTGCCTCACGTTGTCTTGTGGTTGATATACTAAAGGAACATGGGAGATAAACAAGTACATCGCTTTTACTACATTGTTTCTGTTGTCGCGCTTTTAATACATTTTTACACCGACCCCATCAATGCTTTTGCCACCACTATATGCTACAGCAGCCTATTGTCGAGTCTAAACAACATGATTTCAGACTGTAATCATTACTTTTTTTTTATTATTTTTTATATTTTACTTATGTATTTATTACTTGGCTCGAATGTAATTGTTTGTTTGTCAGCCATTGTTCTAAAGGCCTTGGAGTCGTGTTGTCCTGTTGGCCGGGACATTTGAAATTGTGATTAGAGCAAAATACATTTTGTGACATTTTAAAGTTGATTTATTGTATGATCAGGTGCTTTCTTTCCACAGGTTGGCTCTATATGTCTATGAATATTTGTTACACATAGGAGCACAGAAGTCTGCACAGACATTTTTATCAGAGGTAAGTGAGCATTATATGTGTGTTTGGCTGATTATAATTCCATAAAGGTAAATCCCCTTCCACAATCATCAAGTTGAGAAGTTTTCATGGTTATTTCTGCATTATACTTGTAATGACTAAAAATCCAGACTTGTTTAATTGTTTTTTGCCTAACCCACTTTTCCAATCCCCTTTCTCTAGATCCGATGGGAAAAGAACATCACTCTCGGAGAACCCCCTGGTTTCCTACATTCTTGGTGGTGGTATGTTGAAATAATATGTTTTAATATTCCCTTGTGAACATGTTTGATATAGTTTGTCGCTAATCCGGACCTTGTTGGTGATGTTCTATAGTGTATTCTGGGACCTGTATTGTGCTGCGCCAGAGAGACGAGAAACATGTGACCACTCCAGTGAGGCGAAAGCCTTCCATGATTATGTGAGTAGTTCACTGTTTCTCTTGAGAAATGTTGTTTATGTTTTGCTATTGAGGGCAATCATTCAGTGTCATTGTGATGGCATTTACATAGAAGAAGGGGGGGACAGGTAGTGGGGTAAACAACTTCTTAATTTTCTATCAGAACAACATCAAAGGCCTCCTCATGAAACAATTTAAGATTCATATTTTTAACACAGGATAAAATACCATACATTTGTTTTTAACTTGGGTAATGCTCGTGAAATTATTTTAGACCTATAGTATGCAATGCATGCAATTTTGTGGCGGTTTGGTTTCCTTGTGCAAGTCTTCTCTGGTTGCTGTCTCACAGCAGTAAGTTGACTTCCTTGAAAAATGTTGGTATAAAATGTCCGATAGTGCTCCCTTCCTCTCTGTGTGTTTACTGGAGTGTACACGGGTTGCCTCAGCATCGCCAATGCTCCATCCAGCTGTCATCTTGGCCTCCCGTTGGCCCAGACGATGCTCTGGAGAGAAGCTTAAAGGCTTCTGGGAATACGGCTGCTGACGTCAGCATGTCCTGAGTCAGGGCCGTCAATGTGAACTCCTTGGTCTCTAGCAAAAACGAGTGGCCCACGTTATTGTCCTTCTGCCGCAAACCATACTTCTTCTTGCTGTTCGCAATACGATCCCCACTGTGTTGTGAGGTAATTAGTGGAAACGGGTTCTTTAAGCACATATCGTCTTGGACTGACAACTCAAGAGTGTTTATTTAGGAGCCTGTGTCTTATGTGCACTGGTTGTCCTGTGATGTTTGCGGATAGGAGAGGTGGCCATTGGCTGTGTTTGGACTGAAACCAGTAGAACCAGAAGTTTTCAGGATCTTTCATTCATCTAGATGGGAGGTTCCAGGCTAGAAAACATTATGATGGTGCCTTTCAATATGCTGGACCCTTGAAGATCAGATGATTGAGTGTTGTTGGTCGCTTAGACGTTGACTATGTAACGTGTACCCCAAGTTACCTAGCTCTCACTGCTAGTCTTGACAGAAGGCTCACCTGGTGCTTGACATTGCCTGGTAGACATGTATGTTATTCTGTTTAGCCTAGCTTGTCACCTGGGCGCACAACATTGTGTGAATTCTGGTCTCATGTATGTTACGTGTTAATTTGGTAATGTTTGTTTGGTGTGGGGAGAAATCCTGTCCTTCCTTCTTGTGGATTACATCAATCCCATAATAATATATACTGCCCTAGTTATTTTATTTTACTACAGAACTGAATGTATTACCAAAATAGAGAGAAGTGATCAGTGTTTAATGTCATGGCTGACATGACATTGAAACATGTTATGAAGGATCTTAGCAGACCTAATCTTTCTGTTGCATGAACTTCAACCTTTCATGGCAAATTTGAGATCATTTCCCGATATTAAGTGACAATGTTCAATGTTACGTGGCATTTTGTCCAAAAAGGAAGTATCGTTTACTAATTATTGATAAAGTAATAGTCATGGAGTAGATTAATTGTATGCTATTGACACCCACCCCCGATTGTGGTGTTTTCTTGGCCTGGTTCCCAGGCAGGAAGGGGTTAAAACAGCCAAGAGGTTGGCTCTGCTGGTGCCAGATAGGGTTGTCAGGGCAACAGGCCTCCTGATCTGGCAGGTGACCTGGGAGCCAGGAGAAGGCAGAGAGCAGCCGCCGCTGCCATTGCCGTTTCTACCAACCACAATCCTCATTATCTAAGCCCACAGACAAAGGACCAGCCCAGTGCACTTCAGGATAGTACGTGCCCTACGCAGTTCTACAGAAATGGAGACAAATCGCACCAGTTCTGCATATGATGGTCGGTTGCTACTTCATTGTTTTGGTTTGGAATTTAGGCATTCTCTTGTATGTCAAGTGTAGCCTACATGAAAGAGGCAACGTCTTGAGTATTTTTGTGAAATGCTTTCTTTCACTTGGTCTCGAAGATGCCGCTTTTATTTTTTTGAAGTCTGAGTAGTCTCTCTTTTTACTGTCATTGCCTGTGTTTTAAGGGTGATTTTTTTTCGGCTTGTTTTTGTCCAGTGGTGGTTGTACTCGGCTCTACCAATGGTTCTCCTTGTGGTGTTCTATAGTCTGTGGCGCTGAGGGTCATGGCTCTGTCTTTGTGTGAGAGTTATTTCTGGTTGTGTGCATGGACAGTGCAGTCCTGCAGGCCCCTAGCCTTTGTCTCCCGGTTGGGGGAGGTGGCCTCGGCGCTGCTCGTAAACCCCCCCTGGCGTATTCACGCCGCGTCTGACAGGACGCTCCCTCAGGGCCCCGTCGCCATGGCGTCAGCCCTTGATTGATGGCTGTCAGGGACGTGAGGAACAGATTGGAAAGGGAAAATGGGGAGTGGCATTCTGGCATATGCCCGGCAACCACCAAGGAACAGGGGAATAGAGAAAGAGGAGAGGGGGAGGGTGGGATGGAAAGAAGGAGCCGGAGTCTGGTGGCCTGGCGCACCGAGTCTTTCTATCTTCTGTTTCTTTCGTTCTTTCTCTCCTTCTCCTCTTCTCTTTTGTAATCCTATTCTTTCTTTCTCCTCATTGCCTTTTTTCCTTGCTCTCTCGCTTTCTCTATTTCTGCTGGACTTTTTACCAGAGTAAAAGGTTGAGCCCGTCTGGATGCAAAGAGGCTTTTTATGATGTTGATTGATGGTTGAACATTTACTGGCTTAACACGGGACCCGGCCTCCCCTTATGACTTGGTTCAAGTGGAAGAAGTGAGACAATTACAGCAGTGTGGTCGGGAAACAGTCAGTTGTGTGGTCTCCGCCTGCCGCCGCTGCTGCTGCTGCAGCCCTGCCCCCCGCTCCTCTCCGGCTCTCTCCTCTCTCCGTCTCACTCTCTAGCACTCTTTCTGTCACTCTCTCTATTTTCTCCTTCCTGCCTCTCGCTAACTGTGCTCTCTCGCTCTAGCTGTCCCTTTCATGCTCTTTCTCTGCTGCGCTCTGTTTTTTTTTGTTTTTGCTCTCTTGTTTTTGCTTATAGTCTCTCTCTCTTGATTGCCCTAGCCTCTTCAGGGTTACCTCAGTCAACCACTCTGTCTTTCACCCTCCCCCCTTCTCTTTCTCTCTATCTCTCTCATGCACGCTCACTCACTCACTCACACACGCACACACTCGCACGCACACACACACACACACACACACACACACACACACACACTCCTCATTCCCCCTGTGCTTTGTTTTTTCGTGTAGAGAGAGCCCACAAATCATCTGCAGCTACTTGGGCCTGGCGTAACCTCCTTCAGTGACTCCATGGTCTTTAGGACCATGTTACAAATGTGCCCACGCACACACGGGGAACTAAGGCAAGGGTCTAGAATTGAAAAAGCCCCGTGGTGGGTTGAAAAGGTAGGGCCCCCGTCAAGGGCCCCCAAGCCCCAGGCGGAGAGCAGTGACATCTGGCCCCTCTCCTGTAGTGGAGCTTGCTGTGGTGGGGGGGGGGGGGGGGGGGGGGGGGGGG
>JAVQIZ010166759.1:0-12514 GCA_036023535.2 Galaxias brevipinnis
GGGGAAGGTGGAGGGATGGGTGTAGGGGAAGGTGGAGGGGTGGGTGGAGGGAAAAGGTGCAGGGGTGGGTGGAGGGGAAGGTGGAGGGGACGGTGCAGGGGTGGGTGGAGGGGAAGGTGGAGGGGACGGTGCAGGGGTGGGTGGAGGGGAAGGTGGAGGGTGGGTGGAGGGGAAGGTGGAGGGGAGGGTGGGTTGGGACAACACACGAGGAAAAGGAGCATCAACTGTTTGAACGTGAGAGAAAGTAAGGAATTCAGAATATACAGCAGGTGAGACTAAGATACCTTTAGTGTCTGGACACATGAAATACTCTTACAAGGCAACTATGACTAAACTCTGAAATATTATTTACCCAGGGATTTACTACTGAGACATACCAACTTGACCTATTACAACTTGAGCTATTTTATCTATTACTAGCTATTAACATGTGAAGGCTGTGTAAAGAATTTACATATAAATAGTGTGGGAACCCAAGTGAAGGCAAAACGGGAGTTATGGCGGGCTATAGTCACACATTAATCATCTCCAAAGCCTGCATTTTGAAATCAACACAGCATTGTCCTACATATGATTCCTTTGAGAAGGCCACTCTGAGACAGAGAGCGGGGACTGCAGCCTACAGGGGGTCTTTGAACCCCTCAGCCCTGATAAACAGCATGGCGCACTGAGGCATCAGGGGCTGCTCCCCAGCTAGGCTCCCCCAGATAAGGAACTCTCAGACGGGCTAAGCCTGCCCTGGAACGCCATGCGTGTCAAGGACATGGAGCACACTGCAGACACCACAGGTTTTTTCATTCACGCGTTGTACAAGTCTTTAACAGGAAATCAAAGCCAGTGGAGGAGCCTGGCTGGCGGGCCTGATCTCACACAGAGGGCTGCACAGCCATCTCCACAGATTTAAAATCTCTCACAAACACACACAGCGAGCTGCACAGCCACCTCCACAGATTTAAAATCTCTCACAAACACACAGGTGAAAACATACATTTAACATACATATATACAATGTAGGCCTACGGTTTATTGAATTTACTTCACAGATCTCGCTGCAAAGATACTGCTGATATTGACAACGGGCGATTCACAACTCAATGATGTTGAAATGGCACACATACAGTATTCAGCCGTATTCCTGTTTAGTTAATTTACAGACTCATGAAAGAACAGTTTTATATTTACGCTGGTCTTTTTATCAGAGATGGTACAAGTAGGCACCAACAGAATGGTCATCAACGAGATGAACCTCTACCACCATATCTGCAGGTAGTGTGAACGGCACGGAACATAAAAGTGGAGGCACGGAGCCACTGGAGCGCTGATTGTAATTGTCTAGATGAGATGAGTGCATTACTTACAGGAATATAACTTCAAATGGTTGCCTTTAGAGAGTGTCTCACCGCCAGCAGAACGACTGTAATAATGTACTGTCATTACGGCCCACCTCATAGCTCAATCATGCCCCCTAGTCTCAGAAGATCCAATCAATCCACTTAGGCCTTCTTATGGAACTCCTTTAACTACCCCGTGATAAACTGACTGAAATAGCCACTTCACTCTCCTCTACATTTTGTGTCAAAGTGGGGACTGTCATTTCTCCCGTTTGCCTGTGTGTCAGAGCAGCACATTGAGTACCAGAGGCTCGTCTAGCAGGGGATATATTCTGCCGCTGTAGCTTTAGAAGCCATCCACATCCCTAAGCATGCATTGATTGATGGATTAAACTCGCTGAGAAAGAAACGGGACTCTATTCATTTCTGACTACTCAATGATTTAGCATGCTTCCAAAAAAATAAGACACACTTTGAGAATCCAGACGACTCGTGAGCCGTGTGAGAACCGTTTGTAAAGGGAGGGTATGCGGGGGCAGAGCAGTACCTCCTGTACCTTTACTGTCAACTCTGGCTTCATGTGGTAGACACTGTTGTTGTGCTTGGCTCTACAGGTGAAAGGTAAACTTTTCAGGGTCAACTTAAATGGATTGTTTTGCCAACAATATAATATTAAAATAGGTCAAGACAAACAAGGAAGCAAGACAGATAACAACAAATTGGCCAGTGAAAGCATCCTTTACCATCTCACAGTTAAAACTCCCACATGCTAACATTATTCCTCCCTCTGGGGCTGGGCTGTCATATGAATCAAACTGACTTACACCAGTGTTTCCCCACCGCACTTTGCAAAGCAAAACTCCCCCTTAACTTCTTCATTTCAATGTGCATTTTGAAGAACAAGCAGCTCCCTTGTCTTGAAAGGATCTTGATGACTAGAGCATAAATCTCCATACATTTTCATAAAGAGGAAGATGCACTATCAGAATAATCAAGGAGGAAATATGCTGGCAGCTTTATGAAAATAACAATTGAAACTTTTATGCAGAGCATATAACCAATTGCACAATAAATGAAAAATCTCCTAGGGCTGAAAATAGAGGATATTGATGCAGCTGTTGCGACTGCCGCGGGGACGATTGGTAGAGACGTACAAACCAATTCCTTCCCTCAGACACACCTGCATGTCACAGGCTCCTGAAATAGGCTCCTCCAAATATTGCATTTACGGATTTCTATTTGCTTTCAATAGAACTCCTGTGTACTTTGACAGAAAGCTAGTTAATAACAGAGACTGATTTCCAAAACCGGATCCTGTAAAATTCAAACTATTGCGTTGATTAAAAAAACGTTGAAAATCTGAATGAACTAGTTGAATACGGAAAGTATTAAGGCTATATGTAGTTCATTATCAGGGAGGGATTGGGTCTGAAACACTGGAGAAAAGGATCTCTAATCCGTTTAAGAGCAAATCATTTCTTAAGTGGGCAACAGATGTGGCTTTCTGGCAGAAGGCAGAAGATTAGGATTTGGAATCATTCATTTCCTCACACTGGTTCCCTTCTGAAATCCATGTGCGGTTCTTTAGTCCATGGTTGTGTTTACCTCACCTGTATATGAGTGGAAACGGTGTATGTGAGGAGAGGAGCTGACAGGCAGCGGCTTGTCTCACCAAAGACCTTGAGGTAGAGCTCCTGTTCCTGGGCCCCGGCCTTGTTGGTGGCCCTGCAGCCGTAGGCCCCGCCGTCGCCCTGCCGGATGTTGCGGATGGTCAGCGTGCTGCGGCCGCCCTCCAGGGTGTTGAAGATGTACTGCTCAGAGAGCTCCAGCTGCTGGCCCTTCCTGTTCACAGAGCAGTCCAGCACAGATCAGAAACACCAAACACCTTCTCTCTACATACAATCCATTCCCCTCGCCTGCTGCCAAGACACAAACACACACACACAGACATACACATACATGGCCAACCTAATTGAATGCAATGGCTTTATTGCATTAGTCATTTTGCTGAGAGAAGCCCATCCACACAGTGACTGACACACACATAAAGGGAGACAGCAGGGAAGGGGATGGCCGAGGCCAGTCCCTGAAGGAGCATGATTGGAAGTTGACTGTGGCAACACCAAAGCAAAGCAATAACCTTGGCAAGCCCAGGAGGAAATGAAGAAAAGGTTCATCTGTTGAGCGAGCAGAAAGCCTTGCACAGGATATTATTACACTGCATACTGATGGCTGGCCCATAACCCAGGACAAACACACACACACACACACACACGACCAACCAAGCAGACATCCCACTGGGAGAGCATGTAATATATGTTTGGGAGGCAGGAAAACCTAAAATAGAATTGTCCTTCATATTAGCCTTATTCTACACAGGCAGGGTTTGGAATGAAGATGCTCTTTTTTAATCATCTGTCAATTGGGACAGAACGTTCTGTTCAGGGCACTTAAGCCATCATCATTAGTCATTAGTGCAAATTTAAAATACAATTAGACTTGGCCTTGGCATTGTAGAGAGCCTCCTGTATGCTAGAGCTAACACACAGTCTCCTCATGCACACATGCTGACGGGTACAAGCTACAGCAGCACTCTCGTCTCTGCACCAAAGACAGTGACTGCTAAAGCTACTACCTGACATTTAAATATGCCGCCTGTTAAAGTGTATCTAAGATACCAAACAAACTACTCACTTGATAATACAAAACGTACTACAGTGCTTGCTTCATTTGAGGTCGACACCTAGTCCTAGAGTTAGCGAAGCCAGGGTTATGACTTGTCAATGCCAGTGGTCAGGGTGGATCAGTTGTGGATTGCAGTCATGTTTTGATTAGTATGATTATTAGTCCAGATTCAGTGTAGTGACTACAGCGTCTAGAGTGGGAAATGGTTTGGATGGACTACAAGTTGATGCAGAGGTCAGACTCGTGCCGGGCAAAGCCCGGTCTGTCAGTGTTTCTGCCTGCTAAAACTTTCTGCAAAAGTATATCCATCACGTCAGCAGCTGGTGCAATAAACAGTGAGTTGAGTTTAAATCTTCTACAGATAACCAATATATTTCAGAGTTTGATTACCCAACATAATTACAGCGCCAATTATAGCTCAATCTCTCCCGCCAGTGAAAAACCTATTAGCGCAAACATGAGGCAGCCCACGCTGTCTGCCATACACACAAAAGTATTTTTTTATTGGCTGGGAAAAGTTTATTTTTTGGAAATAGAAATGTACTTATTTGAAGCAGCTCTCCAGGACCACTAAAATCCAAAGTGAACCCATGCTGTGCTAGAGCTTGGCACACCTACAGTCCTGAACATATTTTTATCAAGGAAAAAAAACAAATTTTTTAGAGTTACATATATATTTAAAGCCTGTGACTTGGAGGAAGTTCCAAGGTAGAAGTCTAACTTTGTCGACACTGACTGCTCGTGATGAAACAGCTCGGCGTTCCTCTGTAAACCCCAAGACGTGTTACCAGTTAGCCTTACACTGGTTCCATTAGCCTGCTGGCAGCAGCATCCACAGCAGCTGTAGAGAGCATGCTAGCTGAACCGCTAATGAAGTCTTTCCCCAGATAAAGAGCAGTCGCCCAGGCACCCAGCTGTCAGAAACCTCATACAACAGCTGCTTATTATTACTCAGGTTGCTGCCGATGACAATATGTTGAGAGAGTGGCTTAGTTACTTGGACCACTGCAGTAATACAGTGCAGCAGGGACTTCTGCTAGCTAACACACTGTGTGGGCTGTATGCCATATTTACTGGATGTATGAGTGAGAGTATTCAATAGGCTTGTTCGAATAGGTCAGGGCTATTTAACCTGTCCAGCCGTGGAGGTACAGCATTGGGTCCAGCATTGGTTTATTTTTTTAATGCATTTCGTGTGGTAAATGCTACTTTAATACTTTATATGCATATTTGTTCAATTTTGTAAAATGGTTAGTTGCAATACAAACACAGCATAATACATAATCAGCTAAATATTTTCTATTCAGTCATTGTGCGCCTAGCCTGGCCCAAATGTCACTGAAATAATTAAACGCAAACTTGTGAGTGAAAAGAATATCTTATTGGAATCTTATTGGACCTGTTAGATAATTCATATGTTAATACTATTGTAGGTTTTTCAAGAATTCAGATTGCAAGTTCATAAATCATGTGAGAAAAATAAAACCCTCTATGGATCATTGGTCAGTCATTTTCGTTGTCACCCTGAAATACACAAATGTGTTCTGTGACTTTAACTAGAACATGTTTCCCCCACGCGCACGACGAAGTTACACCTAAATCAGGTGCTAACGTTACATCTGCTCGTGAGTATTCCGTCTGTTGGGACCCCCTGCTAGTAGGTTAATCTGCCAAGAGACTGACATCTCTATAATCTTTTTTTTATAAACTTTACTCCAACTCTGCTAGGGATACCTTGTCTATGAGGTATTGCCTAATTTCATGTCAAAGATTTTTTCTTATTGTCAGGTCAATAGAAATGTGATGATCCAAACACCAGCATCCAAATTGCATTACTGAAATATCAAGAAATATCTAATCTGTATTTATTTTTATTTTTTTTTATGGTTTATTGTTTTAAAATAGAATATAGAATATATTTTTTACATTTATAATCCTTAGAGTTACATTTGTCAACCTCCTAAAACATTTTGAATCGATGTGAAGTTCAGAAGCAGTTCTGAGCTAAACATTGCTTTTGGGCCAGCCAACAGAGGCCTGTAGATGAGAGACCAGGTTGCCATGCTACCAATGAAACCATGCGTCTTCACATCTTCACATATTAAGCTTGTAGCAGGTGGCTCAACATGATTGTTCCCTGAAAAGCTGGTCTGAAAACAAGCACCTTTGCCTAGGAAATGTCTTTTGAAATGATATTACTAGTCGCTGACCCAAAATGATTTAACCCTTACAAATCGGCTATGAAAAGCCGAAGGGACATAGATTTGGTTCTCAATAGGACTTATAAAATGGGCAAAATTGAGTTGGGGCAGCCAAAATCCAATTTGGTTTTCTTGAATGCATGTGTAGCAACAAGTAAAGAGTGTTTTAATAATGGTGCCGCCTCCTTCACAGGCAAGTAAAAAGATAACTTTAGCCTTAAGGAAAGCTGAGGTTCTTTGATGAAACACATAAAGAGAAACCTTATTATTTAGCCTAATACTGACCTCATTATGCACACATTTAACAAACTTTTAGGATTAATTGTCATGTGCAGAATCCTTTTATGAGCTGAAAAAAAACAACGTTTGTTGACTTTTGTTCCAGGCTAAAATTGCAAAAGGAAATATTAATAACCTGAAACTTTTCTAAATGACTTACCAATCCCTCAGTTTTAGTTGGTCATCTCAGATGCCGCTAGGGTAACTGTATTGTTATTGCTTTGTTTAAGCTAGTCATCCTGGACAAGGGTTACTGTATTGTTATTGCTTTGTTTTAGCCAGTCATCCCAGACAACACGTGCAGAGAGCCACTGTACCTGTGCCATGTGACCTGTGGGTCTGGAGATCCAGAGGTGAGGCAGGCTAAAGTCACAGACTCCTGGTAGTCTGCTGTGGCGTTGAACGACTGCTGAGGCACAGACAACGCCGGTGGTACTGGGTAAAGGGAAAAGAGAGAGGAGACAAACATGAGACACAAACCTCATTCCACAACAGGAAACCCAGCAAAACGCTGGGCTTTGTTTAGGCAGGTATATAGTGAACAGATTAAGCCATGGACCCTGTACTCCGTGAGCAACCAAGTTTGCAGCATGGCTAACAAGGCAACCTTAATCTGCTCATTTGAGCATTTCCTGTCAGGCTACTTCCTGTCGGCTAAACCAGCAGGTGGCCTTTTTCCAGCAGGTCTTTGGCACCTGTCCATGTAAAGTCAGTTGGTGGATGTCCTGGGTATAAGACTGCCCCCTCAGTCACCACAGGAGAGGCCAGCTAATTTAATGATTTGGTTCCAAGCCACAGTCATATAATGAAAGAACTCCACAGGAATCTACAGATCATTTCAGATGTACCGTAGCTATGAAATATCCAAAATGTAGTAAAAAATCACCACCTTGTGATATCCTGATTAATGCCTGCTGCTTTGACTGCTTTCCCTAAATTCTAAAAGGAACCGTCCGCCAATACAATGTACTCATGGCCTCCAATCAGTCCTCCCTGTGATTCTGTGTCATCAAAGCAGCAGTCATCTCAGTCTGCTGTCAGACTGTGTCTGTAGTGACGGCTCTGTGACAGCTCCATATCACCAACACGTTCAGGAGACGGAGCAGTCCATTCATGATCCCTTCTTCTCCTCCTTCTATCCTCCTGCCAACCACCCATCTCTTCTCTCTCTCTCTCTCTCTCTCATCTCAGACGAGGAGGAACAGATGCAAACACACAAGTACAAACATGCAGACAGCCAAGATCATAAGCAAATGCTTGTAAGCACAGACACACACACACACACGTACACACACACACACACACATACACACACACACATATTCACATGGACTGTGCCAGGGATGAGCTGTAACATGATTGGCATGGATTTCTTTGCCAATTGATCTGGCTCCATAAAGCCCCTTTCTAAGTACTTCAGCCCATATCTGTGAAACTTCCCAAAGCCCCAGTCCTCCATCAGTAGGCCTCGCTGAGACCTCTTTATTCCTGGGAGACCCCTCATGCAATACTTCAAACCAGCTCGTCAGCAACATGGCAAGCAGCAAAGGAAGCTGGAGAGCTTAATAAATCTTTCATGAATTTATATCCTCTTAACATTACAGACCGGTGGTCGACCAAAAGCACTGTGTAAACACACTCATAAGCCCAACCGCATACGTCCCAGTGTGCACAACTCAATGAGACAAATAGAAGGCAATGATAAGTACACACACAGACTAACTGTACATCAGTCAAGAAGAATAATGGCATTGCTATCAGGCCGTCCCAGCTTTCTTTCATCTTTGGATGGATGAAGCCTAAACCAAAATAGGGAAGCTGCTGGGCTGCAGAAATAGCAGGTTTGCAGTGTTGAAAACATATAACCTTTGTTCCTTTGCACATCTTCAATATTAATGTCAGACTGTCTTTGTAAGGTAGGTGTACATAAATGATGTAAATCAGGTCAAAGAGGACGACGGGATTTCTCTGTCTGCTTAACCTGACACTTCCTCGTCCTTTGCCACACTGTGGAACTGTTCTCATTGCTCATTTAGGCCAAAGGATTGTTCACAGATCTTAAATATTTTAATGTGGATTGCTGAACAAATACATAAGCTGCTATATGATCATTTACACAGAAATTTAACTGATCCTATGTTTTAAAAGTAACCAATAAAGAAAGTGTTAGGTTGACAAGGTACAACTAAATCCTAAACAGCAAAAACCCTCTCTCTGACTGCCTATCAAAGTCAAACTGTGCGTGTGGTGTGTGCGTGTTAAGTATATGTGTTCTTTGTGTGTGTGTGTGTGTGTGTGTGTGTGTGTGTGTGTGTGTGTGTGTGTGTGTGTGTGTGTGTGTGTGTGTCATGCGGGCTGGTCTGGTGTCTGTGGTGGAGGGGCTGCAGCTCGTGTGCTGGTATGGGGTCTGTGGTGGTGGAGGGGCTGCAGCTCGCGGGCTGGTCTGGGGTCTGTCCCAGCAGACTGTGCAGCTGGTGCCGTGAGACTGTCATGTTGCCATGATAATAGGCCTCGCCTCATTGAACAAGCTTATTGGATCTTCCTCACAACTCTAAGTGGTGTTCTAAATGGAATGCGATCAGTGTTTTTTGGCCGTCACATTATTACATTAGCTAAAAAGAACAAGATAGCGGGGACAATATTGGGTGTGCTCATGCAGAACGGGTGCTTATAGCCTTTGAGGGATCACATTTCAATCACGGTAGCAGTCTCAGGTGACGGCGTTTGGGCTGTAAATGAGGACAAACGAGCACATTAAAATGATACCGTTCGATTGGTGGGCCATGCCGCCCCAGGCAGCCCTAATTGAAATATTCATTGTGAGGAAAAAGCAGAGCGCAGAGATCAGGCTAGTGGCAGGAGCGTGACAGAGGGGCCATTAAGCAGCGCAGCAGCAAATGAACTACAGGACTGTCACTGTGCAACCAAATCTATTCTGCTGTCAGAGCCCAGCGACTCCCTCTGAATTCATGACTCACTTCCTTTTTGGAAGTGGAGTTCAATACGTTCTGATCAATGATCTGACTCTCTGGGACCATAGCAGGAAGTGGATTTTAAGACTTCCAGATGAATGATCTGACTCTCTCTGACCGTAACAGGAAGTGAATTTTAATCCTTCCTGATCAATGACCTGACTCTCTGGGACCATAGCAGGAAGTGGATTTTAATACTTCCCGATTAATGACCTGACTCTCTGGGATCATAGCAAGAAGTGGATTTTAATCCTTCCTGATCAATGACCTGACTCTGGACTCTTTCTGTGACCATAGCAGGAGCTTCATTCTCATCCAATATTCATAGTGGCTGGATGGGAATTGCATGCCCAATGCTATGCTGACAGGTCAATCTCAAGTTCATCTTCTGTGATGGCAGATGACCTTCAATACACATATATGTGTCACAGTGGTGACATCAGCGCCTCTGCTCCACTCACTGGGAAGGCTCAAGAGTGCAATACCAAGCGCTGCCAATGGTTTCATCCTTTTTTGGGGGGTCTTTTGTTTACTTAACGGATGTCACCCATTTTATCCCCAGTCTATGTAAACCTTGTCCTGGGTGTTCAGTCAGTGAACACTACCGTGTGTTGTGAAAAAGAGATCAGTTAAACCTTTGCCTTGTTTATTGTCATCAGTTTCCTCCTCAGATCTGAGAACTATGCCCAGCCTGTGTATAGTTCCTATATAGTCCAGTTGATTTGATGGCTACAGAGGTGTGAGGGGTTAACTGACCGTTGACCACCACAGCGATGTCCACAAAGTCGATCTCGCCTCGCGCCTCCACACTGGCCTCACAGCGGTACACACCCTCATCAGCTTTGGTCACCTGGTGGATCTGGAGGTTGTTGTTGGGTAACACCTGGAACCTGCCTTCAGACACATACATGACCAGAGAGATACGGGGACGGAGAGAGGAACGGACATGAGTCACGGTACGGAATGGAAGGACAACAAAGAGAGAGAAAGAGAATGAAAAAACAACCGGGGAAGGAAACGGTGACAAGCCACGAGATTGAAAGAGAGAGGGAAGACATGATGGAGATGGAAGAGGGGAGATAAGAAAGTTAAAGAAAAACAGAAAGCAAAGACAGGGCAGGAGAGGCAATTCCACGTTCCCATCCTGAATGGTGTTACTGTCAGTCTTCAGCTGAGAGCCCTAGTTACATGATAGCATGCATTTTGGAAAAGATAAACACTTCAGCAATTACAAATCTGTGTCTGGTTGTAGCCTCAAACAGATTAGTTTGAAGTGAGGCCCCTATCTCATTTCTCTCAAGCCAAGCTGTTTTTAACTGCATTTTAATTCGAGGGAGACGCTGCGTTCAGGTCCACCTTTCATCGCTCACCCACCAGCCGCCATCTGAATTTCAATTCAAACCTCTGATGGTTTCAAAGGGTCATTGTATGATTCTGGTGTCGGGTGTTGTTTTTTTAGGCTGGCTGGTGGAATGGGGGAGAGCGTGCACACACGCACACACACACACACACACACAAACACTGGTATGGGGGAGAGAGTGTACACACACACACACACACACACACACACACACACACTGGGATGGGGGAGAGAGTGTACACACAGACACAGACACACACACACACACACACTGGGATGGGGGAGAGAGTGTATACACACACACACACACACACACACTGGGATGGGGGAGAGAGTGGGTGAGATGGCCGTTCACGGTGAGACCTGTGGCCTGCCTTTCACCACCGGCACAGTCCCTGAGTCTGTGTTCATCAGCCCTCCTGCCGTGTTCAACTCTTTGACAGGAGGAGTGGAGGGGGGTGCAGGGGGGAACAAGGAGGTGGAGACAACAGGAGCAGGAGGAGCTGCTGGAATGAGCACCTGCTGTGATGTCTAATACGACCCTCTCCTCTAGGGAACATTTCAAAACATCTTTAACCACAGAAAAGAAAAGCTTTATCTTACAGTTCTGTCGATTCAACAGCACATACCTACCTGTTGAGATATGTTGTACATTCATAGCACTGTGGTTGACTGAAACTGTCAGACCAACGATATTATTGTAGTCGATAATGTAAGCTGTGCACTGTTGAAATCTTTTAACACATGATGAATTATAAATGAGTTTTGGGAGTCTAGCGTTACCCTAAGTATAGTGTATTGACACTCAAGGCCAAAGATTGTCAATTGTTTCTCGGATAAAAATAGAGAAAGATAATGGAAGTACATACACTGGTAACTCGTTTCTTCCAGATATGTCTAAGCTGTTTGACTTGAGAATGATTAGAACACTGATCCAAGACATCAGGCTTGAGGAGCATGTGGCATGTCCCCCAAAGACTCAAAAAGAGCTGATTAAAGTTCTGGAAATAGTTGATATACCTAGTGGGGGAAAAAAGATTCTACATACAAATCTTCTTCATATACAAGTACAAGCTATGCTGTGCAACAACAAACCAGTCCTGCAAAGGCTGATCAAGTTACTGATTGATAATATTCTATGGTGAACTCTACTCTCTATCTAGAGAGCTGATTGGTCAGACCGGGGCTTACTGTGGTGTTCCTCGGTGATCTCCATGTCCTGGTAATACCACACCACCACTGGCACTGGGGAGCTGATGACGTCACACACCACCTCTGCCACATCGCCATGATGAAACTCCTGCGGTGACATCACCTCCCGGAATGTCAGCTTCTCTGTGGCAAAACAGAACCGTAATGTCTTCTGGTGGGAATGAGCAGGATAATGTCCCAGCCTAACAGGCAGAAGAGCTGGAGTCACTCTGTTGATCAGTGGCTTGCTAATAAAATGCATCGCTGGGTTCATTGATTTAACAATGCCCTAGAATAAGACTAGCTAATTTCAAGAAATCAACTTTTGAGGAAAATGAATGATGGATTCTTTAGCATTGCGTTTTCACAAGGGGACACATTGGCTAGGTTTGTATTTTCAGCTTCTGCACATCTGGTGTTTTACCAGCCTCCAAGACTACAGGCCAACAAATATATACAAAAAACAGACAGACAGACAGACAGACAGACAGACAG